>JAZFAU010000450.1:122500-141072 GCA_037178615.1 Dione vanillae | reverse complement strand
CAACGTTTCCCTTAAATGGATATCCGATGTAAGCGGGATTACGTCCCATCACCTTGTTGCGTTGATTTATGCGTCAAATAAAGCGTTCACGTTTGGAGTTCTGGAGATTTTAGTTACTATAAAGACACACAGATTTATTTACAGATATGTACTGTTGCTTTATTTATAGTAGGTGTAATAAATCAGTGACAGCTTAAGAACTTTTAATATGTAGGAAAACAGCCTTACCCTTCGAAAATCTCAACAGCACTACTGTTGAGATGTTCGAAGTTTCTATTGACTTAGTGTGCCGAAACTAAACATAAAATTAAAAATCTAACTGCTAACATACTGATGTTAGTTGAGCAGCTACCCGAGACGGCCACTTGTACTGACCGACGCTACTACGCCGCCCCGCATGTTGTGTCACATATCGCGGACGTGCCTTCAAGAGTGTTCTTTAGATCTCATCAATATCGTGCGAGGGTCAGAAGTGTCAATTCAAGTTTTACAATACAAATGGAAAGAAATTGCGACTCAAAGTTTTCTCATCAAAGTTTTCTTTAGTGAATGAACGCACTAAAGCCGACACGCGACACGGGACGCCTCACACTCATACTTACATATCAATACGGCTAGTAGTTCCTTTAACATTACTTACTTTACTTCTGTAGTCTGTCGTCAACGGTGTTTTTATTTTCTCAGTTACTTTTGGAAACTTTTATATGATATGAAATTTAATTGATTGACGTCTCCTCCTGAGATAAATCTGCTCGAAAACATTTAATAAAATTTGAAAACATTTTTATGGAAATTTGTGTACATAAATCACGAACTAATAATTCATTTGAATATTCATAGCTTCCTATGGTTCCTCGCGCGAACTAAATTAGGCTTTATTCAAATTACCAATTAATTCTGACGTTAGTGTTGAATTTCAGCACAACAAACTTTAGTAACTGTGCTTTATGTTTATTTCAAACTAATCAAAGTCTTTTCTGTAACGACTCGACCTTCATCATTTAAGACACGGCAGTAAATTTAACTAAGTTCAAGAAAGTAAAAATTATTAATTAAAAGTCACTCTATAATTCATTTGCATGGAATTTGAGACATTTATTAAAACCTAGCTATGTCTGTAATATTCCACCATATTAGCTCTAACGTATTTATATGTACATGTAATAATGTTTAATATACGGCGGCTTTGCAACTGGCTCTAATGAGTAATTCACTTTTAGAATACCTAGAAACTTGATTTTTGAAGCTTAATTTGTATTTTTTAAGTGAAATGTTGTAATGATAATATTTATTATTTTATTGAATGATGAATCTGTCGTGGAAAAGCAAAAGAAAATTTGATTGTTGTATTGTCAAAAACAAGTTCTTTAATTTAAGTCCATCGGAGGAGGTCTGAGGCGGACCGCATCATAATTCTGAATGAATTATTTTCATTTTTTCGTTTCGTTAATAAGACAACGCAATGCCACACGCATTGCGCTCCTCCAATCAACATGCAAAATAATAATAAAATCTCTTTTGTTGGGCGAAGAATGGAGATCGAAGTGTCTTAGTGTTTAGTTTACATTCTGACTCTCCTTGCAGCAAGAATTACTTCGAACCATGCTCTGTATAATTTGATATGAACCATAGTTTTCGCCCCTTCATACGTACGAGTCACTCTATAATTAATTTTCATGGAATTTGGTACATTTATTAAAATATAAATACATCTGTAAGATTCCACTGAGTTAGGTCGAACGTTTATATATTTATATATTATAAAGTTACGGCCTTATTAATAAAAAAAATGGTTGCCTGTAAAGTGGGTTTTACGGGCGAAAATTTTACGTGACAACGACTTTTTCTCGGTAGAATATTTATTGATATGATTAATAATTATAATATAAATTGCACAAATTTTTAACTATAGAAAATATATGTTGTTTACTAAAACATTGTACATGTGTCAAGTGATACGCGCGGCGGACCGATCATAGTTCGGTGACAGTTGAAACATCGTTACGTTACCTTTTTTAATAGGGGACTCCGAGCCGCAACCTAATTTAAGACGTTGTCACGTCAAAAGTTATAGCACGCTTAAAGGCTCGTTATAGAACAGTTGTCAAAAAACGTTATTCATAACAGCATTTTAGTGCTAATCATTTCTATAAACCTATCATAAAGTTATAGAACCGAGAATCCTACTATAAGAATGTTTTAACGTCCAAAGATGGCCGATTCATGTAACAGCTGATTATAGCTAATACTCAATTGAGCATTGATATGACGTCGTCGAGTCGCTTGTTATCAAGAGTGTCAATTTCAGTTTTGTAAACAAAATAATATAACGATTGACATCTTGTTTGATATTTATTAACTATATTTAGTTATAAATATATTTATTAATAATAAATTCTACATAAGAAAGGTGCACAGAACATAGGTAATGCTTGTCTACGTCTAAACAAATTTCAATTCTTTGTCGTTTTACTTCTTTTGACTTAATTTTTTAAAAATTGTGTAAGTTTATAAACTAAAATAAAATAAACATTCGTGTTTTTGTGATAACAATGACGTAAATCAAGCCGGTATATGTCAAGCCAGATCCAAAAATATATTTTTGTACGTAATATTATCTGTGGTCATACTATGTCGATGCCTTTGTCACTTATGATCTGTGGATTTACTAATATTTTCGGCAACAAATCGACCGACTTCAGTTTAGTGGCAACATTGTAAACTTATAACTCATATTAGTGACACTTTAGTTATAGAAGGTTTATAGAGCGTTTATGAATACAAACATTTATAGAACGTTCTATAAGCTTATAGAGTGTTTTAACTAAATTATACTTAAAACGTTTTATAAGGCTTTATTTATTAATAAGGCCTTTAAAATAAGGCAATTTTGTACATATATACATACATAACTTCACGCTCTATCCCTAGCGGGGTAGTCAGAGAGAACGGAGCGCCAATCGTTGCGGTCCCTGCATACCTCTTTCGCCTCGTCCACTATCATTAACCTCTTCTCATGCTTTTTACGTGACCTTCCTCCAGTATCTTCGATACTGTGTTTTCGAATGTGAACCGACGTCTCCCCTTACCTCTCTTACCACAATTTTGTAACTGCTCCTATTAAATAAGATAACACTTTTAGATGACCTAGAAACTTGATTTGCATTTTTTATGTGTAATAAAGTGTTATTATTATTATTATTATATTGAGACGCAGCGCAGCAAAACTGCAGACTTACAAGTTGCGGCTCAGAAACTCGAAAGGCAGTGGTCCTAGTTCGTGGGAAAAAAAAACATATGTTTTGTCTGTATGGTAATTGTAATTATTTTATAAAGATGTTACGTCTTAGGAATGGAATGCTTGCTCCAGTATAGTTCTATTAATTGTAAATACGTGAGTTTCCGTTCCGTACTGTAGATCGTGTAGAGGTGAGATTTCTTCGAAGTATATGTGGCGTCAGCTTAGCTGATCAAATCAGCAACGAAGAAATATACAGGATGGTAGGTACCAGCGAGGATGTCATGGTGAGGATGAAGAAGAACGTGTTCAGATAGTTTAAGTATGTTGAAGGAGTGAGTGATGAAAGAATGATAAAAAAGATATACGAAACTAAAGTGAGTGGTAAGAAAGGTAAGGGAAGTCCTCGTTTGACTTCCGAAAACACAGTATCAAAAAACGTACACGTAAAAATATCCCTCTAAACCTCTTCATTAACTGATTTTTTGTTATTTTATGCAATTACATAAATTATTTATTCCGAGAATCTATAACGAACACAGATTAGATTATGGGTTTAGATACATTATAGATATCAAGATGTAAGAAACAAATTGTTATGTACAAATAGATCCTACGGAATTACGTCACGACGACACTTAAACGTAATATGAAGATTCACATTCTTGTACCATTTAGACATTCGAGAGATAAACGCATTTCATATAAATGTATGTGCAGATCACGTCCGTGACGTCACCTGTCCTGGACATATGAAGCTCTCTGAATAGGAAGTGGACGCTACGAGACTAGATATGGTATTGTTGTTACGACTCACTCATTGTTAACAATTTCATTTAAGTTTAGTTTAATAAGAACAAGTGTTTCTTGGATACAGTGGTTTAGACCTAGTGTTGAGATGTTTATTTCTTCTTTTCTTCGTTAAGTGACAATCAAATAGAATTATGCATTAAAATATTATAAAATCTGTAATCTGTGATTGAATAAACAAAGTATACAGATTTAAGATTTAAGTGTATTTTGGTTTATCACACTCAAGTTTTTTTTTATTTGAATATACACACGGTGTTTTTGAACGTTGTAAGTTGGGGGTAAGTCTGTTTTATTGTCATATAAGTTTACCCTCACACATCTTCTAATTTAATTCTTGTTTTCCGCTCATTTTGGAAATATTCAATTGTGAAATAATATTTATGAACACATGGAATGTAAAGTGAATATTATTTTTGAAACAAATGATTTATTATAAATAATGCTAATTAATACAAGAAGCCAAAACAATCAAGTTTAAAATTATTTTAATTGCGTTTGTGGATGCTAATCTTAGAAACGACTTAACCGATTTAAGCGCAGTTTTGAAAAATGTCCCCTATGTTTTGTTTGTTTTATTCAATATATGTATATACGTATTATATTAAAGAAAAACGGTTAGCTAGTCAGCTGTACACTGTTAAATCGAATAACTCCGTGTATACTCATAAGTCGAATGAAGTGTTCGGGCGCCGCGCAAATACAAACGCTCGGGACCTCTCGCTTAAGCCTCATTTAGTGTTGCCGGCCCCTGGTCTGTGAATATATTATGATTAAATATAAATCAAGTTGACTATAAGAGACTTTCTATGAACTGTCAAAGATTAATTGGCCAGGAGTCTCAATAGAACGGTTTAGTTGTTATGGAGTAATATAATATTTACAAACAAAGGAATGAAATAAGAGTGTGTTCAAGGGTTTTCTAATGTACACTACATAAGCGATACCCCCGGTACAACCGTCCGACCGTAATACTTGCTCTAGTGACTGTCAGTAGTCGTGTAAGAGGTCGGGTCGTAGGGTTTAAGGTGCGAGGTACAAACGTAGCTATTCCAAACAACATACCTCGCTCGCTGCACTCCCCTACCCTCACCAGCACTCGGCGCTCGCTGCATATTAACACACTCGTACGTGCACGAGGTGCAGCTCACAACAATACATTCTAATCAATCGCATGTTATTGTATGCTTTTATTAATGCCTGTTCCATTCACAGTCTCTTGTGATTGCTTCGTACTCTTAGAGACACAGAAAGTAGATATTCAGAGCAATACATAAATGTATGTTCAATAAACATTCCAGTCGGGCGTGTCCCTCTTCTACATATATTATACGTTGGTATATAATTGAAAGTAGATAACGAAGCGACAAGCACTCTTCTAATGATGCGCGTCACGCGATGCGATATGTTGATACATCGTGTAGAGTCGAACCTCACGTACATGAATATGAATTATAGGTGTTTAAGATCGTATCAATTCAATTCAGTTCAAATAAAGAAATATTTCATTGAGAGCGATAATTACCATTCAACAGAAGTGGGCTCCCTACAGAGAGCTGTCGAGATGCTCGCTGTCGAACTCAAAAGGAAATACAAATTGTAAAACGAAAAACCGAAATGGTTATAGCTTATATGCAGGAGTTAACTTTGATTGCCGCTTTCTGCGACCCCTGCCCCACCCTCCTCCCCACCCCTCACACTTACTCTTTGTCCGGCGCCCCAAGTTCTCGAATAAAGCGCCAAATACTCTTCGTTCTCTATGTACCTTACGCCTTGTCCACTGTCGTCAACTTGTTCATATACTTCTTGGTTCCACTCCAAGATGTGTCCTGTGTCTTATCTAAGTCCTAAGAAACATACATCATATATCATCAAATATATTTTCTACATTTATATTCATTCCACGATCTATGAATAGTAATACATATATGTCTACCAAAATTACGATTGTAATAGTAGTACAAGTGGATACATGTTTAAAATGAAACCCGTTATACAGTTCGTATCTCCTCAAAGCTGAAATATAAACACGCTGACGCAGAGAAATCACGAAAAGAGTCTTTTTGTGAAAAGCAATTTGTTGGTTTTTAATTCAGAATCGATTAAAAACGCCACACTCGACGATCGCTTGAAACTTTTAGTACGCAATGTGAGGCTGCAGCAGAAATGCGCAGTCACCTCTATTAATAGTGGACGAGATTCATGTCGAGGTCCAATCCGACCCGAGTATGAGTAAACGTAGTTTAAATAAGTAACGATTCTCGATCAGAGTAATTTACCAACATCAGTGATACAAATATATGTATATGTATATAGAGCCACTCTTCGCTTATCAACGTGGCGGTGGAGGATGGCACTTTAAATCCATTAATACAACCAGCCATGTTCAGTTTCATTAAAACAAAGTAAAGATAGACGAGCGTTTCATATTTCAAATTTATTTCTCTCGTCACAGGTTCTTTGTTCATGTACATACATACCTATATATGTAGGTGTCTCGAGGCTGAATCTAGGACGAAGTCTTTATACTATAAATTTATATATAACTTCTCATATTTATGAGTATCACAAAATTACATAAGTGGTCATGTAAATTGTAAATGGAAATAAATAAAAATTTCTTTTTATATAAAATTATTCTCTTTCTATACAAAAATATAAAGCTGTAATAAACATAAACTATAGTCAAATGATGTTCTTATAGTTTACATAACGTAGTAATGCATTGAGGTGTCGTTGTCATAACAGTGTCTGCGCAGGGCATCCGTTCAGCAAACAACTGAGCGCGCAGTGTGGAGCCTCCACGTGATGTACGTGCGTCTACACGCGACTGCACGCGTCTATACGCGACTATTTTTAAATTTGTTTCATCTACAATCACGTGTTCACGTTACTTCATCTTATCAACTAAAGTTTATATTAATCCTAGAACTTTAAAAATGTCGTTCGGCTAAATTAAAATTCGTTCGTTCGGTTCGTAAATTAAAAAGTCAAGGGCTATGACCGTGTACTACACTTGTCCATTTCGAAATGTAAAGTAAAATACACGCATTGCGTTAAGCCGCAGTATCTATTTCAGCAGCCGGGAGCTCGCAGCAGGCGACACATTAAATTTTCAGAAACTCGCGTGTCAACAGATGTGGTACATAAACTCAATTATAAACAGTTCCATAAATAAAAAACTAGTGAAATAAATTAAATCCCCACTGCCATATAAATGGTACAACGTAGCACTTCGACACGCTCCACACCGCGAGTGGACACACACACCGTTGGTGTAACGGGGGTTTTTTATTTTTTATTATTATTTTATATATTTGTTATAAGACTGCAAATGATTAGCTTATCAAATCTCTATAGCTTTCGAGTTACACCATAAACTATTTGTGTAATTATTTAATACTCTTATAATTGTTACTACTCTTATAATTACAAAAGTACCATCAACTAACATATCTGCTCCTTACACATGTACATATTCCTTTATATACATAGTTCTCCAAACATAATTTTGGTGTCCCTGTCTCGCACATTATATAATAGAAGTAACTGGTTACATAATATCGTTAAATCCACATTTACATTTTAAAGGTAAATTATTTAGTTGTAAAATTTTTTAAAATATTTTTATGATTACGATATTTTCGCTAATGTTCTCCGCGTGATAGTTGATGCTACATCTATCGCATATCCGATGTTGGCACGAGTATATACCCCGGTACACTCCGGAGCTTCACGCTAAAGTCTGCGGACAGAGCAATGAGGACATTCAACGACAAGTTATGTTCCGCAGCGAACAAGAACAAGCGCTGTGGTATAAATCTCAGTAATCCTATTGTAGTTCACTCGCAAGTCGCAACACTGCTGCGGAAACGCACAAGTAGGACAGATTTACGTCACAGCCGTGTTCGAGCTTATATTAGATTACGTAGCAACTTTAATGTGAGACTATTCAATTTGAAGTACGGCGGTGTACTTAACAAGACGTACCATAACACGCAAAATAATATAGTACGAGTAAGAGATTCGAATTTTTCTGGATATCAAGAAAATAATCAATCATCGATGAATCAGAAACTCTTCTTTGCACTTACTCAAGTAACGTTTCTTAATATAAAATTATTGTTATTATTTTATAGCTTCACGCTTTATACCGCACTTAGCCACATATGCCGAGGGAACCGCAGTAAACGTGGAAACCTAGTATGAAAACACTCCTCTTCTCTAAGTGTGCGTAATTAATACGTTTCTAGAAATAATAAATAGTGATGTATACATAGAAACATAAACAAATACATATACTATAATCATAGATAATAATCCTTGAATCGACACTTGAAGATGTTGATACACGTAGAGTATCTGATTCGACGCGGTAATTCCGTTCATAGTTTTATCGTTTTAACTATAAATGATTTAGTAGAGCACTTTGTATGACGTAGTGACAACTCCAGCACATTATCATAGATAGAAAGATTGAGAACAAGAACCCAGGGTGGTATATATTGGAAAGAGTCTATTTTGGAGAGTTGATATTGAGTAATCAAGAATGGAACACACATTTACTAGGATTTGTCGACCGCCATATGATTTGCTTCATGTCCCAATATAGGTTAACATTGGCTTGCTAAATGGCATGAGCAATATCATCAACTGGCATAGTCGTATATATCTGCATACCGTCAGCGTAAAGTTCATATTGTAATGTTAACAAAGGAGTTATTAAGTTTACAAAGATAGAGAAAAATGGCGGTGATAGTGCGCCACCTTGAAGTAGTGGATAAAATTTTTACTTTTTATCATTAATTTTTCTATCAAGTAGGAAAAAACCATTCAATAGTATTTGGTGATATATTGACGGATATATTTTTTGGAGATATATTTTTAGCGGTACAAAAATCGACATCAACTGAATTAAAAGCGTTTGAGAAATCTAACAAGGTAAATGTGGTAAAATTTTGACAATATTAGACAAATTTCAGAATAGATTCCGCTTCTTATATCGTCGCATATCTTGTTGAGTGCTGTTACAGTGTTCGGTATATGAGTAACACAATTAAATATCCAAGAACTCCAAGCTAAGATAAGCTTTCAATGTCGTCTGTAACCCAAGGAGGAGATCAAAAGGAATATGGTTGCAAATGTAAATGGTAACACCTCCTCTATATATATGGAATATAATATATGGAGGTCGATGAATAAGGAAGCTCCTGGATGGGCATGTGGTAAATGTCAACAGTGTAAAGTCCAGCGGCATACGATATCAGCACATGGAAAATTAGTGCATAGCAACAGATTGGGGCATTTACACATAGACACAGTCGGTCCAATAAGCTATTGCGATGGTTAAAGGTTACTATTATGGGCAGAAGCAGACCCTAAGTAAGGTATAGAAATGATAAGTGATCAGTTTACCCGGAGATTTATTTTAGCCGCCAATGCAATTATCGAACGGACAAATATTTTAAATTACGTAAAGCAGACACGGAGAAATGTATTAGTATCGATTGAATAAAGCCTGTGTTGACAAAAGTATGAGAAAAGAACAAATCAATAGCAAAGAAGGGCAGATTATAATCGCAGAATGGTTCCGGTAATGGTGCTTCTGCTACTTCAACGCAGATAGAAACTGTTATGTTCAGAATAGGAATTTGTCTATTTTTGTCACTTATTTATTTTTGCATTATTTGATGGGAAACACTGTAAAATAAATTATGGACGATATTTACGCAGAGAATTAGAGGTTGCACAACGGTAGCATACCGCAGGGGCGAACCGGGTCCAAACGCCCCGACCACCCAGCATAATTGTATGAAGATAAAGTGAATAAGTGGTTAATAAAATTTAAGAGTGCTATTTTTTTGTGATAAATCATCAACTTATATGTGTTATAGTTTATAGTATAATGTAATGGTTTATAGTAAATGTTTTAAATTTTGTAGAGATGTCAAAACATAAATATAGATATATCGATAATCATATTACTTATTTGTAAGATATATTCTTGTTTATTTTGGTTTTTTATATTGTCTATTTAATCTGTCTTTTTATATTTTTTATATCGTATATTTTGTAATGTGTATTTCGTAATTGTATTCGACAGGTATATCATCGTCATCATGAAATTCCTTGAATATTTTAACTGTTTCTTTTTTTTTGTAAAGGGAAGAGTAATGTGCCGTATATGCATATGGGTATTAAAGTAAACAATTGATAAAGCTCACATATTCTATGACTAAAATATTTCACATCTGTGTTCTAAAATAACCTGAAAAAGACGCGGACAGCGTCTACTATCTCTACTTAGTGTGGTAAAATCTTCGTTGAATGCAACATTAAGTTGTACCTTCACATTTGTTATCATTAATTATTTCGAACTGACCATAGAAGCAACTTTAAGACTGTATTTATGACAAAAGTACAGAAGATGTGTTCGAAATTTGCTCTTGCCGTATTTCTCATTATAATGTCATGAACATGATGAAGGCTTGGTACATATAGAGTGTCCCATATAAGTCAGGGCTACTGCAAGTGAAGCTATTACTGGACGTGATATCATTATTATACATCGTAATTAGGTCGTGGACGGACGTCGAGCTAATAGTGATTAAGATAGATAAATAGATAGGTGGAGAGGGAGTCGGTTCGTCAACTGGTTTGAACATAAAGACATCTTCCAGTATCTCTGTACAGACTATTTACTAAAGTGTGTGACGTATCGTTTTATTTAAAGCATACGTTGGATATTTTTAGCACTTTCACGATGTTTGTATCGTAAAAGAACATTTGAAAGAGAAATAAATTATTTTCACATGTTTATCAAGGAACAAGCTCTTTTGAAAAACGCCATGTGGAATTTCACACGAAATATTTCGAGATAATTTTTAATCTCTCACAACTCGTACGTTGTTTTAATTTATTTCCACGGATATCGGCACCTTTGTTATAACCGTTCTAGTTTTTAAAACATTTAATATTTTACTAACTTAAGTCAAACAATTTATAGTTACAGACGACTTGCTCACTCCCACTGGATCCCGGAAAACGTCCAAAAATGATCACAATTTAAAAGAATTGTGAAAAGACGTTTGTGTGTTAAAGGTTATTACCTGATTAATGATTTTTTAAATGACAACACACCTTGGGAATGAGATGCTCGCTCCAGTCTGTTTCAAATGTGTCATTAGCAAAATGAATCAATGTAAAATTATTGACTATTTACAAAAAAAAATCCCGCAGAGTTTCTTGCGTCGGTTCTTCTCAGGTCTGAGGCACCCGTTAGCGAACCCGTGGTAGTGTTTTTGACGTTCAAAAAATGAATCATGTATTCTTATTTTGAATAAAATTATTTGAATTTGAATTTGAATTCTAATACTTCACTAAAAATATAATTTTTTTAATGCGACGGGGTCTGATTGTGACGTAGATTCAAAACAGATTAAGGAAAATGTTCAACAGTACAATGAAACCAGTGCTTGTTACAAATACTTGGATTAGCCCAAATCGTACAAAATAAAAAATAAAGAAGAAAAAGGCACATAAAAATAGACTATACACCTTAGTATGTCAAAAGTATAGCAATATGTGTTATATTATAGAAAATAGCAAAAAAATTCTTACAAAAACAAAAATCTCATTACACAATTATATTTTGGCGGGCATTGACAAAGCAATTGCGAAGCGAAGTGAAGCGAAATTGGATTGAATTCATATACTGAATACATAAACACGCTCGCGGCGGCTCGTTTGTGCGCAAAATAACTTTTCCATACATTTTTATGTAGTAATTAAGTGCTGTTTGTTTTTATACCGAACTCGGCTAAAGTGAGGGGAAAAGAATCTAAAAAAACATCGTCATATATTTAATAATTATTTATGGGCAGTTAATATAAGTTTGGAGTTCTCTCTCAAAAGCGCACCGGAAATAGACTTTGTACAAAAATTTTTATACGAGATGTTATTATTGTTATAGATATTTGGACGCTGGCGTCTACTTGTTAAGTTATGATGTACTCACTGTGTCCTGCGACGTCGTGGCGGGTCGTCGTCGTGGGGCAGAGGCGCAACGTCTGCCTGTAACGCGACGGTTTCTGGGTTCCATCCCCAGTCGGGGAAGATGGATTTTTCTATTTCCATTTTCTTCGCTCTGGCAAACTAGGCAAAGCGCGGCGTTGAGTTCTGCCACTTAACACGCAATGCCTCGAAAAAGGCGGAAAGCGGGGACGGAGAAAGCAAGGACTAAGAAACGGAGTGTCTTAACACTAGGTTCCCACAGTCCTTGCAGTTCCCTCTGCCTACCCTGCCATGTGTGGGATAAAGCGTGAAGCTAAAAAAAACAATTTAAATCGAGTTTAAATCAAGTGAAAAATATTTGGGTTCGTTCTATTCAAAATTAATCTCGTGGAATGATATCGGGCGATAACATTGCAAAGAGAGGTTGAACTCTCAATGGTCTCTCGACTACCACCGTTACTAACCTAGTAACGGTGGTAGTTTCGTTTCGCATTGCTTACTGCACGCGCATCTATCAGGGGGCGGGCGGGCGGCGCACTTAATTGATGAAATGAACACTATTTACATACCTGTAAGTGATTGTATCCTCCTGGTTCTATATTTCTATTAAATGTTATCAAAGATTATCAAACAAAACAGAAGATTAAAAGAAATGTCTACATTTCATCTGACAAGTAACGTAAGTAGGTAACAGAGTACACATTACAGAGGCACAGTCGTGGTTTCCCCTTATCTGACGCAGTCCCTTTCTGTAATATCGTCATTTATAACGCGTCGCCGAAAGACGCCTGCTTTATACATTTATACTTTATGTAACCTCGCTTATTCTTAGAAATGATATTTTTTTCTTGTAGTTACTTTGTTAAAACAATGACCATTTAAAAAAATATCGAATAACAGAAAATAATAGTCAATATTGTATACTGCATCAATATCTGTAATGTATTAAACTTTTTTAACCTAAGTTTCAACAATTTTCAATCTAACTTTGATTCCTCTCAAAATAAACTTATAAAGTGAGAATTGAATTTCTATATTATAATATGCTTTAACAGCACACAATTACATTTGAAGCAGTCATAGAAACAGCAAACGCCTCCGCTCAGAACTAACGACGTGAACTAAAAGTAAAACGTTTAAAGAACAAGAGCGCCACACTCGAGAGCCCGCCCGAGGTGGTAGAGACGCTACGGACTAGTGCGGGCTCTCTCAGGCGCTCTACACAGAAAATAGCTCTATAGAAATTTAATAGTAATATTTATTGTTACACTTTTACTTTTGCCATAGTTAAAAGTACACAACACTGCGAATTATTTGCGCCACAATGTGGAGTTGTTGTAGTGTGTTAGAGTAATCTTACGAACTGGGTCAAATGATAAGAGAGCAAATTCAAGTAAACTCTTGTTACTTGAACTACAATGTTAAGTCACTTTAGAAAAAATGGTATCTATTATATTTTTTATTTGAATTGGTTCTATCGTCTTCTTAGTCAGATTGAATTGACTTTTATTTAGAGGTCACAATTGCAAAAAATATCTACCTTACAAATGTTGTATATAACTGCTTTCGTAAATATATGTTTCAAAGACATATATTTATGAATAGTATATATGTTTCTTTTTTAATTTTTTATAATAAAATACACACATATAGAATCATTAGTTTATTTTAATTAAAAACTTTCTGACAAAGAACGACTGTTGTGACAAAGTTTATCTCGCAGTGACTATAAGGCAGCTGAGATGCAGCCTCGAGAGGTTTAGAAGTAATCTGCTACTTACTTTATGAGCTTAAAGAAGACGATCCAATACAATTTATAATCAGCATGAAATTTGTGACATTCTCATGTAAATATTAATAAATTATCGCTAAAGTTATTGTGCGAATCCCTGACAAGTTCCTCCTTCAGTATGTCCTAGATCTGTGTATTTCAGAATTTTATATGTTTTAAAGGAAGCATAAGCGGTAGTAGTACGAGTTTTTTTTCTAATAATGAATTACATGAAGGTAAAACGCCCTCGATTTCTAGATAAAGTCGTCGGAGGAGTCCTTCTTCGGAGACACTTTAAACACTGTACAATTCTGTCAGTGTATTATTTGTTCGGTAATATATGTGTATCGGGGATATCGCACGATATCCTTCGAGGCGGCGACCCTTCTGGCGTGCTTTCCGCCGTTGGACATCTTGGCGGAGAGGGACGCGAGGGTCTACGACCAGACTCGCGCCCTTCGTCAAAGCGGCGGAAGTGCGTCCTACCCTGCCAGCGTCCTCGAAGCGCTCAGGCGGCAGGAGCAGCGAAGGGCACACACGACGTGGTACGCCCGTCTCCGCGGAGATCGGTACGCGCACAAACGCGTCGTGAGTGCGATCCTGCCGGCCTTCGAGGCCTGGATGCGAAGGAAGCGACGAGTCACCTTCAGACTTACACAGGTACTGACCGGTCACGGTTGCTTTGGAGAGTACCTGTGTAGGATCGGACGCGAGGCGACGGCGGTTTGCCACCACTGCGGGGCGGACCAAGACACTGCTCAACACACGCTGGAGGCGTGTCCCGCGTGGACCGCGGAGAGGCAAGTCTTGGTCCAGCAAATCGGGCGAAATCTCTCCCTGCGAGCTGTCGTGTCGGCGATGCTACGCAGGGATTCGGCGTGGGAGGCCGTAGTCAACTTCTGTGAGTCCGTCATGGTCCAGAAGGAGACTGAGGAGCGGGCTCGGGAGAGGGCCGATCCCGCCCGGCGGAGGCCACCTGCGGGCCGCCTTCACGGCCTCCAAGCCCCAGTGCCCGGGGCGGAATAAATAGGGCACTCCCTCCGGCCGTGGGTGCGTGTGATGGGGGTCTCACGCATCCGTTTTCATACGGCCGAGAGGAAGACCGCAGTCTGGTATGGCCCCGGACTGCCGGTGTACGCACCAGCGAGGGGTGCGGGGAGGGCGAGACTATCTTCGCCCTCCTGAGAAGGGCTCCGCAAGCCACGAGCGGAGCAACGCGCGGGAGAGGCTGCGGACGTGCTGCGAAAGCGATCCCGTAGCCTCTCCGTTTTTTCGTGCTGTGGCGGCCATCGCAAGGGGTTTTAGTGAGTACAATCTCACATAACCCGGCCTCCCCCCCAGGAGTCGGGTATCTATGAAGATTTCCCCCTGCGTCAACAAAAAAAAAAAAAAAAAAAAAAAAAAAAAATATATGTGTATTCCTAATTTTAATTATTATATTATTTTCATACTCATATACCGCCTTTAAAATGATAGTTTCGAAAAAAATAAATGTTGGCAGAGAAACTAAATGAGTTTGAAAAGCAGACAGCTTCTGTATACAAACTGGAAATTCTTTCGAAATAGTTTTATTTGCACTTCGAGAACCAGACAAAGCTCGTCGAGTTCATTAGCGGCGCGGCATTATGTCGCTAATTGCCGGCACTCCTGCCTCTACACTTCACAATCTACACCTCAGTGCCACAAAAAATAACTTCTCAGACGCATTCAATGCAGCTCTTCGTCTTAATCTCTCTCGTTTTGTTCCAACTACTTTATCTTAATGAGCTCGCTTTCAATTTGATGGGAAAATGTTCTTTTGACTCATTTGACATTTACACTTTTATGAGAAACAAACTAAAAAGTATCACCACTATATATTTATTTCATACCGATCTTCTATTCACCTTTATTTCTTTGACCTCATTCTATAATCTTAATGTACTCTGGTTTTATTATATTATACGAAACTTACAAAGAGAATATTTTTTTTTAATATTGTCACCTGGAACAAAAATTAGCTATATAAAATATATCTTTATTGTTTTTTTACCTCAATATATTTTTATAATATAGAAATTGCGAATGTATTTATGTGTGTGGGTTATAGACATAATTGTAGTGTCTGTTCTAGTATCTACACTGTTTATTTTAATGCTTGATAAGGAGTATCACAGATAGTTATGAATATTTTATAACCATAACTGTAACTGATTGTTGAAAAATTCTACGTTTTTATAATATAAAGTATTATCTATACAAATACTAAAGACTATAAATTTCAAAGAGGATTTGACTAAGCGGCTATTGGACCTCGTCCAAGCACTCTGGACGATGAAGCTGTGCGGGCTGTTATTATATGTACTTTGACACTTTTATTAATATTAGAGTAGTAAAAGTATAGTGATATCGCTTAATGTACAGGAATAATCAAGATTTCTATTAATTCTGAAAAGCTAAAGCTTAAATTTATAGTAATGAGAGATTACCAACCTAATGTGTGGTATTCACGTATTTAGATCAGGCAAAATAAATACAAAGAACGGGTTATTTTATACACATCATTCTTCAAACCAGGTAAAATATTCACAAAGTGAGATGATGACTTCATATTATATTCAACATCAATCAAAAAAGACAGGAACGTTATTTGCGGAACAACATAAATGAGTATAGAAAGACGTAAATAGTAAATGAGTTTGAATTACTTGTATCATTGATAGGATTTAAAACGTACTATTCTTATTTCATAATAATTGTCCGAAGTTTCTCATCGTATAACTGTTCAACGACATACAACTTGACATTCGTCGATGTCTATATAATTTCGTTTTGACAATCCAACGTGTTGATTCTCTAGTGACATTTACAAGTCCAAGAGAACTCCATACAACACTCCACATACTTTGACACACACACACAGTCATACGTTACGTCACACAGTCGAGTTTGAATCTTGCTCCGAAATGTATGTTGTGTATATTTAAGAGTACTGCTTCGTCCAGCATATGAGAAGAAACAACTTAGCGTTTCATCGATTCACCGTGCGGGTGCCGGACCCATCATGTTGTAGGAAGTGGAGCTCCGAGCAGCGCTTGGGACTTGTGACCCAAGTGTAGGTTTAAAGGAGCCCCTTCGAAATGTATTAACGCTCACCTTCACTGTCCGAGCGCCTCCCACTATAAAACCAAGATTTAAATGATTCTACAAAAGCCGCCTTCGAAATGCGTTCTAGAAATGAACTTGTGATAGTTCTAGACAAGCCGAGATCTTTTAGAGAGATTTTTTTGTTATACCTCTCACTCCTACTTCAACCGCATATCAGCTCGCTCTAAACCTATTCCTAGTTAATTCATTTGTAAGATCGAAATACTTACGGAGTTTAAAATGGTGACTTTTAAGGTTATTTGTTTCCCACGGAGCTGTAAGTTCTACCAGCACTACGTGTTTTAGGCTTCGAGAATAAAAAAAATATCCGATCTGAATGACGAAACACAAAAATCCTCAGGGATTCTATTCTGGAGCATCACAGGAGATGAATCTAATATGGAGAAAGGCTTTTGTGCAGGTTTTTTATAAGAGATTCCTTCACAATTCTTTTGAGCGTTTGCTGGTTGTTATGTTTCTCTGTGCTGTTGCTACAGATAGACTAACGGCTTCACGTACGATTTCTAGTACTTTGTCATAACGCCGCGAGCAATGACCACTATCCAAGTGTACCCTACACCCTACCAGCATATGTTGAGCTTTCCCTGCTGCCTCTTTACAGATATGGCAAGATTTATCGGTATCTTTACCCCATCTTACTAAATTACTTTGATCTGGAAGAGTCATTTGGAACGCATTTAGGTAGAATTTTAATAGTGCTCTTATAAAAAATACGTTGATATCGTAATTCTGTTTATTTTTAATAGTTACTTTCTTAAATAAACTCTTATCGTTAATTCAAAAAGATAAACAATCTTGTAATCTAAAACTTTCATAGGATTCTCCTACGGAAGTTGAAGCTCTAACAAAGTAGAGTAATAACCGCAGGCAGGTCGCGGGTGCGCCATAGGGCTGCCGCAGCCGCAGAGCGTCGCTCTAGAACAGATTTGAGGGGAAGTACTACTTAAGCAGCCTCGAGAGCGTCGCGAGCGCCCACTAATTACAATGTACGTATAGTAAGAAACGTTCACGATGAAACTTTATAACATAAAATAATACTCTAAGGGAAAAAATACTTGTGCTCTCTTTTTTAATATTAAGGCTTACTAGAAATTTGTGACGGGTCCATAGTAAGAGGCTGTATTCATCCTTCATTTATAACAAAAAGGGACGATATGAAGAAAACCAAATATTTCTTATGAGAGTAATATACTTTGTGGAAGCATTCCTTCTGTTTCAGGAGTCTTCATCTATTCAGTGCGTGTGACGTAACGTAGCCGAATTATGAGTCCTGTTCGAGCTTCATATAATGTTACCATTTAATGTATGTTTAAGAACTAATATATTGATTGCAGCAGTTTGAGTTGAGTGATGAGATATTGAATTATTATGGTATTATCCTCAGCATTCCAGCTTCTTTGATAAAACTTCTAATTTACTCAAAGCACCCGTCGCGTCGTACTCTATCATCGTGCTTATGAACGTCAAGCTAAGCATCTTAAAAGTCGAATAGTATAGTTTTATGTAAATTTGTTGGAATAAGTTCTTTGATTTTCGCGATTTTTATACATTGTAAATAAAACAATTTAACCGGATTTATCGCGTATGAATTGA
>JAZFAU010000450.1:37500-117500 GCA_037178615.1 Dione vanillae | reverse complement strand
ACAACGCCGGGTGTCGGGCGGCGGTTACTAACCCGACTCAGCTTGCCTAACAAGCAACTCTTGTTGGGGGTAGGAAATGACCTCTACAACCCGCAACTCCAGAGTCAAATTTTGTAATCGGGGACATTGGTTTCATCGCCTGTGTCACGAGGTATAAAACCTCTTTAAAAAATCACCCTACTCCGAAGGTGGGAAACGTGCCGAAAGGATGTATAGCTTGCAGGTAGCAAGTTGATAGCGCCAACCTCAACGGACCCGGCTAACGTTGTTGTATGGAGCCTTCTTGAGGGAATAGGCGTCACCCTTCAAGAGACTATTTATATCGTCCTAACTCGTGGGAACATTATGAATGAAATAAATAAAACTCCTAACAAACCTAATAATATGATACAACAGCAACTAAACAAAAGCATGTTCACCAGAAACCGATGCAACAGCTTACCATCAGTCGCAACAAACAAAACTAGTGGCAACCAAATTGAAAACAAGAAAACAGATTCCGCGTCTGATACGGAAAATTGTTTAGCTCCGTGGCAAAACGATAAAGTACCTGCTAAAAGACAAAAACGTAAGGAAACAAGCCCAATACACAGAGACAACACAAAGAAGTCCAAGAATGCTTCAACTTTCACGGTGCCAACGCACAATAAATTTGACTTACTGAACAGCGATGAAACAGAAGAAATTACTACAGCTGCAAAGTATGTACCCAAGCCTGAACCAATTTTTGTGACGGGTGTCTTAGATGTTACAGCATTAAAAGCGACTATACATAAAATAGTTGATAGTAGTTCATATACAATGACCACCCTAAGATCTGGCCATATAATCAAATTAATGCCCAATGATATAAATACATACAAAGTAATCCGAGAACAGTTCATAAAAAACAATGTATCACACTATACTTATAAATTAAAAAGTGAAAGAGCATACCGAGTTGTATTAAGAGGGTTACACTCCACCGAAGATACTTCTCTAATTAAGCAAGAACTAAAAGAACAAGGACATGAGGTCAGACAAATAGTTAACGTCTTGCACAGGGCGACCAAAGAAGCGTTACCAGTATTCTTTGTGGACTTAGAACCGAATGAAAACAATAAAGAAATATTTAAATTAAGATATTTAAACCAAATGAGAGTGACATTTGAAGCTCCCTACAAGAAAAATGAAATAATGCAATGTAAAAGATGTCAGAGGTTTGGACATACCAAAAATCAGTGCTTTAGACCTTTCAGGTGTGTTAAATGTGGCAACGATCACTCTACCTCACTATGTACAAAACCACCAGAAACTGACGCTACATGTGCAAATTGCCAAGAAAATCATCCTGCAAGCTACAAAGGCTGTACAAAATATAAACAGTATAAGGACAAAATATTAAAAACCAAACCAAAGACCAAAGAAAACCCAACTAATTTTGCAAAAGAATCAGAAGTAACAGCAAAACCAAACCTAAGACAAATTAACCACAAAGACAAGCGAAGCTACGCAGATGTAGCAAAAGATCAATCACCAATTCAAAATTTATCCAATCCAGAAAACTTCTCAGACATACTAGAACAAATGTTTGCCAAATTTCAACAAATCATGATAAACATGATGGATAAAATGATGGACCGTATGATCCAGCTGGTTTCAAGTCTAGTAAATAAATGATTAATACTCTTCGCGTAGTCACCTGGAACGCCAACGGCTTGACGGAACGTCGTCAAGAATTACAAATATTCCTTCAACTAGAAAAAATTGATATTGCATTAATATCTGAAACAAGATTTACAGAAAAATCTCACTTTACTATCCAAGGTTACACAGTGTATACAACCAATCATCCGTCTGGAAATAGCCACGGAGGAACCGCAGTTATTGTAAAAAATAACGTGAAACATTACGAACTCGAAAAATACCACACAGATAAAATACAAGCTACGTCAATAAGAGTAGTGGTTAATGAGAAAACTGAGACAACCTTTTCTGCGGTTTATTGTCCACCCAGACACAAGATAGTCAAAGATGATTACAACAAGTACTTCTCTTCCCTTGGACCCAGATTTATTTGCGGAGGGGATTGGAACGCGAAACATAGTTACTGGGGTTCAAGACTAATAACACACCGTGGAAGACAACTGTATAATACAATACAGTACCTGAAATATACTATATATATATACTATATATATATATATATATATATATATATATATATATATATATATATATATATATATATATATATATATATATATATATATATATATATATATATATATATATATATATATATATATATATATATATATATATATATATATATATATATATATATATATATATATATATATATATATATATATATATATATATATATATATATATATATATATATAGTATATATATAGTATATTTATAGTATTTAATAGTAAGTATGCTTTATTTATTAAATTTAATATAATCTTTTTTGTTTGTGGGTTCGATCCCCACTCGGGGAAGATGGATTTTTCTATTTCCATTTTCTTTGATCTGGCAAGTAGGCAAAGCGCGGCGTTGAGTTCCGCCACTCAACACGCAATGCCTCGAAAATGGCGGAAAGCGGGGACGGTAAAATCAGGGACCAAGCAACGGAGTGTCTTAACACTAGGTTCATATGGTTCCTGCAGTTCCCTCTGCCTACTCTGCCATGTGCGGGATAAAGCGTGAAGCTAATAAAAAATGTTTATAATAATATAACCTTTTCTCATATATCTCGTAGACTATGGTTTACATTTGAGATATATAAATATTACCACTCTAACCGTGTCCATATTATTAGTCCTCTGTCAACCTTGACTAGATAGTTGTTTCGATCGATCGTTGCCGCACTTCAGTACTTTTCCGCCAACCGTCATTTTACCGCTTAAACGGTCGTCGATCCTTTAGCCAAGCAGTACATTACATACATTGTACATATGACATAGAACACATACATATATTATATTCTGTACCACTTTCTGTGCTATTTTTAATAAAGTAAAACTGTACACAGATATATTTGTGTCACTGATATATGTAGGTACAATCACTTTAACAAGCTACAACAAATACAAGTGAAACCGGGGCTTCACATTATAGTCCGTTACCAACCATTACTCTGATCGAGAATCCTTACCTATCTAAACTACGTTTACTCATACTCGGGTCGGATTGGACCTCGACATGAATCTCGTCCACTATTAATAGAGGTGACTGAGCACTTTCTGCTGGAGCCTTACATTGCGTACTAAAAGTTTCAAGCGATCGTCGAGTGCGGCGTTATTAATCGATTCTGAATTAAAAACCAACAAATTACTTTTTACTAAAAGATTCTTTTCTTGATTTCTCTGCGTCAGCGTGTTTTTATTTCAGCTTTGAGGAGATACGAACTGTGAATCCATAGAATGCTAAGCAGTTTTTTTCTTAACATGCATTCACCTGTACTACTATTACAATCGTAATTTGTCGTGAAATGAGTATAAATGCAGAAAATATAATTTTTGTTTACAGAAAATGTATTTTATGATATATAATGTATATTTCTTAAGAGTCAGATAAAACACATGACACATCTTGGAGTGGAATCAAGAAGTGTAACCAAGAAGTATATGAACAAGTTGACGACAGTGGACGAGGCGTAAGGTACATAGGGAACGAAGAGTATTTGGCGCTTTATTCGGAAACTCGGGTCGCGGGACAAAGAGGAAAGCGCGAGGCTAACATGACGTACAACACAACAAGCACTCTTACAACAGCTTATGTGACATAAAGTGTGCTTAGTGTGCACAAGGATAGTTCAGGACAGTACGTTACCACTGTGTAATGTATAACTCACACGAATTATAGAAAACGTACGTAGCTTTTAAATCCATTAAACTTTCAGTTAAAATAAAGCTTCGAAAATGGCGAAGTTTCCTCAAATAATGCAAAGCTTACGAGCCGCTATGAATAATGCAGGGAGTTTAAACCGATGCTTCAATGTAGCGTACAGTGGGCAGTGAGATCACAGTAGCTTTGTGTTGAGTTGGTTGAGAAATCACGCCAAATGAAATAAGTTTTTATATTTTGTTATTTCTCTTTATTTCAAAAATATATGTTTTTGATTCTCTTTAGTTTTATCTTAATGCATTACTTCCATTTTAAAATGCATATATTGTTTGTTTTAAAAATATTTTATTAATATTATACAAAAAATTTAAATAAAGTAAAGCTTTAAAATTTTTCGTACAAATATTCGTAACGTGGTCGAGGACGAGGCGCGTCGCGAGTCGCGGTCAGTCGACTGCAGCGAGTCGTCGAGTCTGTACTCGTGTGTGTGTAGTTGAAGGGAGACTGTAGTTTTTCGTTGCACAATTTGTATTTCCTTTTGAGTTCGACAGCGAGCATCTCGTCAGCTCTCTGTAGCGAGCCTACTTCTGTTGAATGGTAATTGTAGCTCTCAATGAAATATTTCTTTATTTGAACCGAATTGAATTGATACGATCTTAAAGACCTATAATTCATATTCATGTACGTGAGGTTCGACTCTACACGATGTATCAACATATCGCATCACGTGACGCGCATCATTAGGAGAGTGCTTGTGGCTTCGTTATCTACATACTTTCAATTATATACCAACGTATAATATATGTAGAAGAGGGACACGCCCGACTGGAATGTTTATTGAACATACATTTATGTATTGCTCTGAATATCTACTTTCTGTGTCTCTAAGAGTACGAAGCAATCACAAGAGACTGTGAATGGAACAGGCATTAATAAAAGCATACAATAACATGCGATTGATTAGAATGTATTGTTGTGAGCTGCACCTCGTGCACGTACGAGGGTGTTACTATGCAGCGAGCGCCGAGTGCTGGTGAGGGTAGGGGAGTGCAGCGAGCGAGTTATGTTGTTTGGAATAGCTACGTTTGTACCTCGCACCTTAAACCCTACGACCCGACCTCTTACACGACTACTGACAGTCACTAGAGCAAGTATTACGGCGGTTGTACCGGGTGTATAGCTCATGTAGTGTACATTAGAAAACCCTTGAACAAACTCTTAGTTCATACTTTCATGTTTGTAAATATTATATTACTCTATAACAACTAAACCGTTCTAATGAGACTTCTCGCCAATTAATCTTTGACAGTTTATAGGAAGTCTCTTATAGTCAACTTGATTTATATTTAATAATAATATATTAACAGACCAGGGGCCGGCAACACTAAATGAGGCTTAAGCGAGAGGTCCCGAGCGTTTGCATTTGCGCGGCGCCCGAACACTTCATTCGACTTATGAGTATACACGGAGTTATTCGATTTAACAGTGTACAGCTGACTATCTAACCGTTTTTCTTTAATATAATACGTATATACATATATTGAATAAAACAAACAAAACATAGGGGACATTTTTCAAAACTGCGTTTAAATCGGTTAAGTCGTTTCTAAGATTAGCGTCCACAAGCACAATTATAATAATTTTAAAATTGGTTGTTTTGGCTTCTTGTATTTATTAGCATTATTTATAATAATTGAAGTCATTTGTCTTCAGTAATAGTTTTGCCACATATATTTATTATATGTACAGAAAGATGAATACGTACATTTATTTTATAATTATTTCGCAGTGGTTCTAACGGAACTGGAAGGTATTTGCCTCCATGTGGTGGTTATGAGTTGTAAAAAAGTAATAATGTTTCATTTAAAGTTTGTCTAACCCTAAATATTTTACTCTTCACTAAGGTGTTCATTTCAGCCTGAGACCTGAGAAAAACCGACTCAGCGAGATCTCTTATCTTAGTTTTATTCGAATGAATCACTTTCAAATTTACAAATAAATTTTCTTGATAATGATATCTTTGAGAAAGAAAAAAACATTTATTGGAATGCACGTATATTTACATTTTCGAGATTATAAAATTGTATTATTAAATAGATCAAATTAAAATAATAAATAATTTAAAATTGTGATAGAACTAGATCCATTCACGAGGAGGATCTGACTCGTATATCGAACTATACCAGTAGTTCTGACAGATGAAGACGGTCGCAAGCAATCTATCACGGTTGTAAGTTGGCAAGACTTTGTGGAATCTAAATTATTATATTTAGATATTTTATTTAAAAATAATATTCACTTTACATTCGATGTGTTCATAAATATTATTTCACAATTAAATATTTTCAAAATGAGCGGAAAACAAGAATTAAATTAGAAGATGTGTGAGGGTAAAGTTATTTGACAATAAAACAGACTTACGCCCAACTTACAACGTTCAAAAACAGTGTGTGTATATTCAAGCAATTTTCAAGTGCACTGCAATATGATCTCTCGACGTATCGTATTCGACGTATCCCTGTACCTTACTTTCAGACGTAAATACAGAATTACTCGTGACCACAAACCGCCCTACTCTACCTGCTGCCGCCCGCTACCCGAGAACCAAAATACACTTAAATCTTAAATCTGCATACTTTGCACAGTCAATCACAGATTACAGAATTTATAATATTTTAATATAATTTTATTCGATTGACACTTAATGAAGAATAAAATTAATAAACATCTCAACACTAGGTCTAAACCACTGTATCCAAGAAACACTTGTTCTTATTAAACTAAACTTAAATGAAATTGTTAACAATGAGTGAGTCGTAACAACAATACCATATCTAGTCTCGTAGCGTCCACTTCCTATTCAGAGAGATTCATATGTCCAGGACAGGTGACGTGACCTGCACACACATTTATATGAAATGCGTTTATCTCTCGAATGTGTAAATGTTACACGAATGTGCTTCATATTACTTTCGAGTGTTCTCGTGTTGTAATTCCGTAGGACCTTTTTATATAAAATTATTTGTATCTTACGTCTATAAAAACTTATAATCTAATCTGTGTTTTTATTATAAATTATTTGAATAAATAATGTACGTTATGGCATGAAATTACTAAAAATCAGTAAATGTATCAGCGCCTCGGATCGCTGTGAGTAGAGTGGAGTGGGGTGGAGTGGGCTCGTCTTTTAATTGTGCTTTAAAAAATCTGAGAAATCAGGACGAAGTCCAAGTCTAATAAATAAAGTCTCTACGGTACTTATGTTTCATGCTTGCTCTCCGAGGAGTCCTCATGTTTTTAGGTGCACTTTTCTCTTTTCGATATTGTGTTTTCAAAAATCTCCCCTCTTCTCACTCATTCTTTCGACGTGCCCAAACCATCTGAGCACGTTCTCCTTCACTTTCACTTTACAGTGAGGAGATATTACTATCCCCGCTGGTATCTACCATCCTGTGTATATTCCTAGCGATTTGGTCAGCTAAGTCCACATGTTTTTCGAAGAGATATGATTGTCTCTAGCGCATTCATCTGCCTTTAATTTTTTTTGCAATACCTATATTTCACTGTCATATAACAACGTTGAAATGCATTGTGTTGCATTGTGTACGGCCAAACCTGCAGTGACACTGACGGTCTGCCGTCTCAACAACGCGTTTAAGGCAGAATGTCAGTGTGCAAAACGTGCAGTACGTTTGTTAGGTGTACTTCACAAGCACAGGCAGACACAGGCTTTCTATAACCGGCAACAATAAGTCTTTCCATATCTATTTCGTATCTATCATCTCTACTTAACATACATCCCAAGTATACTACTTCATTTACTTGTTTTAATGATTTTACATCCATTTTCATGTTTGAATGTCAAAACATTTGATACTAGTTTGCTAAAATCAACATCTGACCAGATCAGACCCAAAAAGTATTGACCCGAAAAGCTCATGGGGACGATTTTGTTTCAATTTAAATATGGAAACTCACGCATTTACGATTATTATTAATAAATTACACTGGAGTGAGCTTAGGAATGGAATCCTAATATGTACTATCTTTTTAAAATAATCAGTTAAAAAACCTTTAGCATACAGACAAACTTATGTTTTTGTTTTCCCCACAAATTAGGACAGTCGAACCAGAACAAGTGGTGATCTCGGGTAGCTGCTCGTCCAATGTACTGTAGATAGTGCACATATTTCTAAATTTGGCAACGAAGATGTCATGCAATTTGTGTGAAGAAATCTAAATCTATAAACATTCTCAAACTAAAGTCTGAAACCACAAACATCGCTTCCGGTCTGTTTCGTTTGTTCACACACAACACGAGCGCCAGCTGTGTCACAATGACGGCCATGTAAGAGTTGAGTTAATATGTTCAGTCATTTTATTGCCATTGAATTATGTAGGTACACTGAGTCGGTATATTTCTAAAAGTAAGGCTGTGTTCCTGCGTATTAAACTTTCTTAAGATGACACCTATTTATTACATCTATTATAACATTCATTATACAGGTTGTGGCTGTTACCTCGACCGTCATTTCAAGCATAGTATTATAGCTAACTAACTAGCCTTTATAAAGTTGTTAAAATTATAGGTAGGTAAACACGTAAAATTTTCAAAAAAAAATTTTTTTTCAAACGTAATAAATAATTAAATTATTATTCCAAAATAAAACGCCATTTGTCAAGTATGACGTAAGCTTACACTATACTGTTAGAGCGAGACAGAGATATGTCTCTTTTTCTTTTGGTTGTTTTATTGAATAAAAAGTGATAGAATGACAACGTTTAGTAGTATTTTTGTAGTACGAGGTCTATACGTCATTCGTATTCAATGATGTCTACCTCACGCGTTAGACAGCACGTATAAATATCGTGAAATGGAAAAAATGATGCTGTACCCAAACTATTAATTAATACTAAATACTTTTTTGTACATAGCTTCGAAATATTTTCCTCTATAAGTAGTTTTGATAATGGCCGCCGTGTAAGATAAATCCTGTATATGTTATTTTATATTGTTCTTAATCAAATTCATTTCAATTTTTTTTTTGTCTTATATACTTCTTTGATAATTGCATTCTATATTCCCGCTGTTAGACACATATCCACTTTCACTGGTTGGCTAGAAGAGATTTCTGACAGTAATAAGCCCGCCTTGGTAAATCAAAATTTATTTTTTGTGTGCAATAAAGAATATATATAACTGCAAAAATTAAATAAAGCAACTAATTCATATCTGTAAATAAATGTGTATTTTTTATAGTAAATAAAATCTCCAGAACTCCAGACGTGAACGCTTTATTTGACGCATAAATCAGCGCAACAAGGTGATGGGACGTAATCCCACTTACATCGGATATCCATTTAAGAGAAACGTCGACCTTCTTAAAGTAAAGCTGTCGTCGGCGCGATGGAATGTTTACTTTGCACTCCCCTTCAGATTTGATTTAATGTTATAAACTTCCAACAAATTTACATAAAAATATACTATTCGATTTTCCGGGTACTTAACGCGTGACGCGCATAAGTACGACGATAGAGTACGGCGAGACGGGTGCTTTGAGTGATTTATAAGAAACGTTGATGTAGCTGAAATGCAAATAAATAAGCTGATACCTATACAATTATTAGTTGATAAAAAATATACTTATTGTCAACATTTACTCTGCAAATGTAAACATATATGAAGTTCCAACAAGACTCATATGATGTAACGTCACACGTATTGAATATATGAAGATTCCTGAAACAGAAGGAATGCTTCCACAAAATATATTACTCTCATAAGAAATATTTGGTTCTCTTCATATCGTCCCTTTTTGTTATAAATGAAGGATGAATACAGCCTCTTACTATGAACCCGTCACAAATTTCTAGTAAGCCTAGCACTTTAATATTAAAAAAGAGAGCACAAGTATTTTTTCCCTTAGAGTATTATTTTATGTTATAAAGTTTCATCGTGAACGTTTCTTACTAAACGTACATTGTAATTAGTGGGCGCTCGCGACGCTCTCGAGGCTGCTTAAGTAGTACTTCCCCTCACATCTGTTCTAGAGCGACGCTCTACGGCTGCGGCAGCACTACGGCGCGACCCGCCTGCGGTTATTACTCTACTTTGTTAGAGCTTCAACTTCCATAAGATTCTAGTTAAAGTTTTAGATTACATGATCTTTTTGAATTAAAGATAACAATTCATTTAACAATGTAATAATAACAAAGCAGAATAAACACACAAACACATAAGCACAAAACGAGCAAGATTCAAACTCGACTACTCCACTGTGTGACGTGACGTATGACTGTGTGTGTCAGAGTATGTGGAGTGTTGTATGGACTTCTCTTGGACTCGTGAATGTCACTTCAAAATTTTGGAATTTCATAACTAAGTCAAGTTCTATATAGATATAGAATATCGTTCAACGACATTCGTTGATGATATTCTATAACTATACTATTCGACGACTATACGATTAGGAATTTTGGACAACTAAAGTGAAATAAGAATAGTGCGTTTTAAAATGTAACGATTGTATAAATAATTCAAAGGTGATATTTACTGACTAAAATCTTTCCTCTTATTTAAGTCTCTCTATATTTACTTGCGGAGCTCCACGTTCGTGCTGTTTTTAGGCACAAGATAAAGTCATCATCACACTTTGTATCGTTGAGTGTTTTACCTGTTGCAAACAGGATATTGTGTAAAAAATAAACAGTTTTTTATATTTGGTTGTACTGATATATATATATATATATATATATATATATATATATATATATATATATATATATATATATATATATATATATATATATATATATATATATATATATATATATATATATATATATATATATATATATATATATATATATATATATATATATATATATATATATATATATATATATATATATATATATATATATATATATATATATATATATATATATATATATATATATATATATATATATTTATATATATATATATATATATATATTTATATATATATATATATATATATATATATATATATATATATATATATATATATATATATATATATATATATATATATATATATATATATATATATATATATATATATTTATATATATATATATATATATATATATATATATATATATATATATATATATATATATATATATATATATATATATATATATATATATATATATATATATATATATATATATTTATAATCTTTAGTATTAGTATAGGTAATACTTTATAATATAAAAATGTAGAATTTTTCAACAATCAGTTAAAGTTATTACTATGAACGTTATCTGTGTCTGTGTCCTTATCAAGCATTAAAATAAACAGTGTAGATATAATACAATTACGTCTATAACCCACACTCACAGATATATTCAAAATTTCTTTATTTTAAAAATATAATGAAGTAAAGAAAAACAATAAAGATTTCTATATCACAACATTATATAGCTAATTTTTGTTCCAGGTGACAATATTAAAAAATATTCCCTTTGTAAGTTTCGTATAATATAATAAAACCAGAGTACATTAAGATTATAGAATGAGGTCAAAGAAATAAAGGTGAATAGAAGATCGGTATCAAATAAATATATAGTGATTATACTTTTTAGTTTGTTTCTCATAAAAGTGTAAATGTCAAATGAGTCAAAAGAACATTTTCCCATCAAATTGAAAGCGAGCTCATTAAGATAAAGTAGTTGGAACAAAACGAGAGAGATTAAGACGAAGAGCTGCATTGAATGCGTCTGAGAAGTTATTTTTTGTGGCACTGAGGTGTAGATTGTGAAGTGTAGAGGCAGGAGTGCCGGCAATTAGCGACATAATGCCGCGCCGCTAATGAACTCGACGAGCTTTGTCTGGTTCTCGAAGTGCAAATAAAAATATTTCGAAAGAATTTCCAGTTTGTATACAGAAGCTGTCTGCTTTTCAAATAATTCTGCTGAAACAATCATTTTAAAATCGCTACATGCCTTTAAAAATAATATAACTATTGAAATTACTAATAATAACTACAACAGTTTAGTGCTACTGGTCACTAAGATTTTTGAACAAGAAACACGCTGACACCGTTGTATAGTGTTTAAAGTGTCTCCGAAGTAGGACTCCTCCGACAACTTTATTTAGGAATCGAGGGCGTTTTTCCTTTATGTAATTTATTGTTAGAAAAAACCCCGTACCATCACTGCTCACACTTCCTTCAAAACATATCTTAAAACCTGAAATACACAGATCTAGGACTTACTGGAGGTGGAACTGGTCATTGATTCGCACAACAATTTTAACGATAATTCATTAATATTTATATAAGAATGTTAAAAATTTCACGCTGAATATAAATCCTATTGAATCGTCTTCGTTAAGCTCTCAAAGTAAGTAGCAGATTACTTCTAAGCCTCCGGAGGCCGCGCCTCAGCTGCCTCATAGTCACTACGAGATAAACTTTGTCGCGATAGTCGTTCATTGTCAGAAAGTTTTTAATTAAATTTAACTACTAAAAAGATATTTTATTCTAAAAATAAAAAAGTTACATACATATTACTTATATAGTTATAAAATCAGTGCCAATATTAATAAGATAGACATTTTTTTGGAAGGATGACCATTTAATAAAAAATCTCTATTAAATCTCGCTCTCTCTCAATCTCATTTCACTCAGTACGTAAGACTAATCTTAAATCTAAATAAAGATCCTCTACACATTTGTCACACAACACTGCATGTTCTGTATTTTTATTATGGCGAAAGTAGAATAGGTCATTTGGACAAAACATAAGTCTCATTGAAAACTCCCGTCCGAAGTGAGCCCAGAGGCGGCGAGAGTACGTGCTGAATATTGAGTACTGAGTACTGCGTACTGCGAGCTGTGACGACGGACGACCTCGTTATGGGAGATAAGCAGACGCGATCATTTGTGTCAATGTGAGTCTATATGTTTATATAGAGGTTGCCACCTGCTTTTGTTGTATCAGTCCAACTGTCTGCAGCAAGTATCAGTTGTAATGTTAAATGAGATAGGTAGCGGTGTGTAGGTGTGTAGGCGTGCAGGAGGTTTACGTGACGAACGGAAAATACTACAACTGGATTTCTATTGAGAATTTGTGTCATACTTCTGAAAATTTGGTAGTAAATATTACTATAATTGACAGCAGCGGGATATGACCCCAAGATTTAAATCACCCTAAGGAGATTTTGACAATGCAATAACTTGTATAAAGCAAAATATAATAATTTCGACACGGCGGCATCTCACGACATGGAAACCAAAACAAAACAGATGATTGTAAAGCTAAATATTTTTTAATAGTTGAGAGAGCCCGCACTAGTCCGTAGCGTCTCTACCACCTCGGGCGGGCTCTCGAGTGTCGCGCTCTTGTTCTTTAAACGTTTTACTTTTAGTTCACGTCGTTAGTTCTGAGCGGAGGCGTTTGCTGTTTCTGTGACTGCGTCAAATGTTATTGTGTACTGTTAAAGTATTTCCCTTTTATGTTTATCTTGAGAGAAACTTAAATTGAAAATTGAAGTATAATATAATTGATATTGATGTAGTATTTCATTTTAACTGTTATTTTATATTATTTGATATTTTTATAATAAACAATTTTTTGACAAGAAGAAAAGATTATTTCTAAGAACAAGCGAGGTTACATAAGCTTTTAGTGTACAGAGTAGGCGTCTCTTGGCGATGCGTTATAAATCACGCTAGTACAGAAAGGGACTGCGTCAGATAAGGGGACACCACAACTGTGCCTCTGTAATGTGTACTCTGTACCTACTACTTGTCAGATGAAATGTAGACTTAAAAGAGACATATAAAAGATGGGATTTTTTTGTAAATTTTATCAAATATTGTAAGAGCCTGAACAAAATAATATTACTTTAATTTGAATATAAAATCTCTTTTATTACGAATGGAAGTAGCTTAACCATTCTCAAAAGAGGAATCAGATAAACCCACGAGAGAATTGTAGTAACTATTACTGAATATTCACAGTTTTCCACTCAGAAGTTTAAATTCTCTGGACATACCCACTTAGGTCTAAATGTATACGAATATACTCGCACTTTCGTAAACAGCACAGTTATTTAATTTCTCGTATCAAAATTTCCACTCGAATTTATATAAAATGATATTCCGGATATGTGAAAAGTAAACTCATAAATATAACCAAAAAGTGGAAGAAAAGTATCGCAGGACTCTGCACATTACGTCGACCAAAATTTAGATTATAAATGTATAGAATGAAAGGTAAATGGGATTCCTGAAATTGATGCTTTTATCAAGTGATGGGAAGAGCAGCGAGTCGATCTCATCGCTCTTGCATTTTGATGTCGAAATCAGTTACAGTATTCATTTTAGGAAAAATAATCGATACCGAGAGAGGACCGTCGTGGCGCAGAGGCGTAAGCGTCTGCCTGTAAACGCGACAATTTCTGGGTTTGATTCCCACTCGAGGAAGATGACAAAGCGCGGCGTTGAGTTCCGCCACTCAATACGCAATGCCTCGAAAAAGGCGGAAAGCGGGGACGGAAAAAAGCAGGGACTAAACAACGGAGTGTCTTAACACTAGGTTCGTACGGTTCCTGCAGTTCCCTCTGCCTACCCTGCCATGTGCGGGATAAAGCGTGAAAAAAAAACTTGGTGACTCGGTTCTAGTTGGTTTCTTATTTTATTTTCATTTAATTTGTACGATTTTCTTGTACACTATGTAACAATAAAATCAGAATAGATTTAATCAATCAAATGTATAAAATAACACTAAACGTTAGGATGAGTTAACCCAAATTTTTACTACAATATATTAATATTCACATTATTATGTTAGTCTGTATTTAGAATTCAGTGTAACTCAGAGGTTAACGTAAGTCCTCTTGTGGTCATCAACGACCATTATATAGACATATATGTACATTTACACTATTTTTTCGAGATTTAAGCCATAAATGTCTACAAGTTAGAATAAATCTCTAACTCATGATCTAATTAGTAAAAGGTACTACTCAGTAATATGTGAAGATTAGAGTACATATTCTTAAATATTTATATTAGAATATGCCTCTACTATAATCACTTTATCAGAAGATGTTTGTCCACCATGTCCCGTACTGTACTCTCGATCTCACCATCCCTTGACTTTATTTCTCCGCTAACAAAACCGCAATCGAGGGGGTGATCGCAGGTTCCCTGTAACTCTCTGCTCTGTTCCATACTGTAGCTTCGTAGAAATAGGTAATTTGCGCGCGTAACCGCAATTAAGAGTGCCGTGGCGAGTAGAGCGGTACGACGAGGCGCTGCGGGTCTCGATTGCCATTCCAATGTGGCCTGCCTTTAATACGCGATATTGCCGCCGTGTGAATCTCGATTTCGAAAATGCGGCGGGGGATCTCTTTTTGCAATCCCGATATCAGCGTCCGCATAAGTATTATTACCTCTATAAAATCACACTCTCCCGAACGTTTCGTCCCAAAGTCTTTTCCGGCGCGTCGTTTTTGAGAAGACGCCAACGCGTATTAACTGCCCATAAATAATTATTATTAATTAAGATGTGTTTCAGATTCTTTTCCCCTCCACTTTAGCCTGATTCGGGATAGAAACAAAAAGCAACTTATTACTACTAAAATGGTATGTTAAAAGTGATTTTTGCGCACAAACGAGCCGCCGCCGAGCGGTTTATGTAGGCATATATGGAGCTTCAATCCAAGTTTCGCTTCACTTCGATTTGCAAGCGGGCGTTTTACTCCCCCCCCCTTTTTAAAATTAATTGTGTCTGAGTTTTTGTTTTTGTAAAGATTTTTGTTTAGTTTCTATAATCTCACGTATGCTAACTTTTTGCCATAATAAGGTGTAACCCATTTTCTGTGCCTTTTTGCACTGTTTTTTATTTGGTCTGATTTTGGCTAAGACATATTTTACAGCACTGGTTTCATTTTACTGTTGAACTTATCCCTAACTTTGACGTGAACATACCCATCACTAGACGCCGTCGCACCAAACAAACTCATTTTATTTAATATATTAATAAAAATTATTCCTCTTTCGACGACAGTGTCCGCTTACTTTGCCTGCTCCCCCACATTACATTCAGTATTACGTAGTCTATAAGTAACAATAGTATATCTGTTTACTGGGTTATATATCTAATGCAAAAGTTTCACACGCGATGTTATTATTTGTCGCATATCATTTTTTCTTTACTAACTCTCGTTAATTTTTCGTACATTTTTTCGTACATTCCTTTTCTCTTATACCAAAGGTAACATTTTTAGTTATTCAGGGCAATGCTGTAGATTTTTGATAAGTGAGTGAACAAGTCGGTCGGTAACGTAACACTGTTTGGACTTAATTTGTAAGTTAAATATTTTAAAAATTAAAACCGTTACAATAAATGTGCCGATTTTCCGTGATGTAAATTAAATAGCTTACGATTGTAGAGATTGAAAATAATACCGAAATAATTTTGTGTGACATTCAGAGGTTGCCTCAAAGGAGCCTGTTTTTTGTTTTATGACAAGTAGTGCTGAATTACCTTATCTATTTTTAAAATGTTAATCGTTATAGACTGAAAGTATCCACGTATGCTACATAATGAAGCGTGCTCACACACTTATAAATAATCTTACTGACAAGTGTCTTACGTTCATAAAAGCCTGAACGAGCCACTCCCCTCCCAACCGACCACCCCACTTTACTCCTTATACTTGTCACACCTCCCCCCCCCCTGTCTATCTTAATCGCTATTAGCTTCGACGTCCCGTCCCACGACCTAATTCGATTAGAATAATGATATCACTGTCCACGTAATAGCTTCACTTTGCAGTAGCCCCTGACTGGTTTAATGCCCCTTAGAGAAAAATACAGAAATATGTGAAGCAAACTACTATAGTTTGGGGGGACATTTAAGACCCTTTTTCAAATTTACGACTGTATTATACCAGTCTTCACTTTGCTTCTATTGTCCGGTGTTCATACAGCTTGATGTTGCATCTACCAAAGATTTTATCACACTAAGTAAGATAGTAAACGACGTAGTCTTTCTGTATTTAGTATCTTCTCCTGGAACATCTGAAGGAACATTTATAAGAAGATTATTAGAAGATCGAGGGAGGTTGTGGATCAACATAAAGGCTAGTTGGTTTCTTGAAAGTCACGTGGATAGTATTTAAGAGAATCCAACCGCAGCGTAGCGTTTGTACAAACCCGCACTAACCGCGCAACACTGATACCTATTGAATATACATACAGTTTTTCTTTATTTTTTTTATGAATGATTCGTGAGTGCTCGAGAATGAAAAAGGTACATAACTTATAAGTACATAATTGATACAATTAATGTCTATTATATAAGAAAAAACCGCGATCTTCGGGACCGAGACGGCGAGGCCGTTTACAATATGATTTACCTGGAGATGATCTCGCGACCAATCGGGTATAGGTCGAAACTTAACATCCACCCTCTAAGTACTTTCGTTTCAAGTTATGTTTTGTTTAAAATAACACGTCTATGGACCTCATTGTTGAAAATTGCATATAGAAGTTTGAAATGATACAATTGTATAATGTAACTCCAATCCTACAACATAGACTGAATGCAAACTTCAAGTATTGTAATAATGCCTCTCACTACCCTCGATGCGCGACATGCTCAAATACAGCACCGCTACAATAGGGCCCATACGACTATCATACAAAATGATAATCTAATAGTCGTACTGCGTGGTGTTATGTGTGTATTTGTGTGTGTCCCTACTTGTATGTATGCAGGTACTTAGATCGCTTGTGCTACTTTTTACTTCTCTTGTGGCAAGTTATTAGAGAGTCCATTTAATAAAGACTGTGATTAAGCCTTTTTGAAAACTCGTTAGTTATGTTTATTTATTTTTAATAGCAAAGCCGACACGATAGACGCGAATTACTTGTTACAAATTCTTTTCACGTAGATGTGTAGAAAGATCAATATACTAGATCAATATACAAGTCAAAAACCAAATGAATATAAATCTATATCAAAACGAATTTACTCTCCTTATACTGGTATCATTAGCAGTATATCTTTGTTAGAAACTAAAGTTACTCAATACTTATGTAGTCAGTATGGAGGAAAAGCTTCAAGAAGTTCGAAACTGAGCTTGAATTGAATACGCGACTAACGAGACCAGTGAGAGAGATGAATAAACTACTTGCAAGTTACAAAGAAGACGTCCGACGACCGGAGGAAATCACAAACTAAATTGATAGATCATTACATAGTGACGTCAGAGAGATATTTCACACTCACGTATACTAACTTAGATAAACACTAAAAAAGAATATAAACCGCAAGCGAGTGATCGCAGGTTCCAGTGTAAGCTCTCTGCTATTGTTCCATACGTTTAGCTTCGCTAGAAATAGTTAATTAACGGTAAAAAAAAGCGCGACCGCAATTAGAGTGCTGTGGCGAGGAGAGCGGACGACGAGGCGCTGCGGTCGATTGCAATTCAAATCGGCCTGCGCTTTAATACTGCGATATTCGCCGCCGTGTGAATCTCGATATCGGAAATGCTGCGGGCGATCTCTTTTGCAATGTTATCCCGATATCATTCCACGAGATTCATTTTAAATATTACGAATCCGAAACGATTTTTAACTCTATTTAAACTCTACTTAGATTATTGTAAGCTTAAATGTTTATTAAAAAAAACGTGTCTATTTTTAAGTAATTTCACAAAGTAGTTAAAATTGAGTACCAGAAATATTTTGAACTTTTCACATATTTTTGATATCGACTGGAATTTGTGAATTTTCGACTGCCGCCGTCCTTGGTATGAAACCAGCCACGACGTCGCAGGACACAGTAAATGTTACACTACAAGTTAACAAGTAGACGCTAGCGTCCGAATAATATTTATAACTCGTATAAAATTCACAACTCTCACTAACGTTTCGTCCAAAGTCTGTTTCCGGTGCGCTCTTGAGAGAGAACTCCAAACTCGTATTAACTGCCCATAAATAATTATTAAATATATGAAGATGTGTTTCAGATTGTTTTCCCCTCACTTTAGCCGAGTTCGGGATAAAAACAAATAGCACTTAATTACATACATAAAAATGTATGTAAAAGTTATTTTGCGCACAAACGAGCCGCCGCGAGCGTGTTTATGTATTCAGTATATGAATTTAATCTAATTTCGCTTCACTTCGCTTCGCAATTGTTTTGTTAATCCCCTCCAAAATATAATTGTGTAGTGAGGTTTTTGTTTTTGTGAAGAATTTTTGTGTTATTTTCTATAATATAACACGTATCTGATACTTTTGACATACTAAGGTGTATAGCCCATTTTATCTGCTTTTTTCTGCTTTGTTTTTTATTTTGTACGATTTGGGCTAAGCCAAGTATTTGTAACAAGCACTGGTTTCATTTTACTGTTGAACTTGTCCCTAGATTTGACTTGAACCTACGACCCAACCAGACTCCGTCGCACTAAAAATCTTATATTTCTAATTTAACTATTAATATCAAAAAATATCTCTCTGAGCGACCATCGCCTCGCCTCCTTCCTAATCACTACTCGCTATAGTTATCAGTGTTACATAGTATATAAATAGCACGCAGTATAACTGTAACTGTTATCTAGTAAATGAAAAGTTTCACATTCAATGTTAATTTTTTTATCTTATATCTTGTTCTCTATCACCTATTCGACTATCGATTCTATCACCCTAAGTAGAGATCCTAAAAAAGTCAATAATACGACCTATTTTTAAACATGGAAATCACTTAGATTATAGTAACTATAGGCCAATCGCTATATTATCAGTAATAAATAAAATAGTAGAAAAAATAATAGTTAATCAAATAAGTAATTTCCTGGAAAAACAGAGTATAATATCAGATGTCCAGCATGGATTTCGACGGGGGCGCAGCACCAGCACACCGCTTGCGCAGTTCACCGATTACGTCAACAACAGACTCAACGAGGGTAAGTTTGTAACTGCGATATTTATTGATTATAAAAAGGCGTTTGACACCTTGGAGCACGATGTACTGCTGCAGGCCATGCAGGAGAGTAGTATTAGGGGCTCGGTCAACCGCTGGTTTAATTGTTATTTAGAAATTCTCTAACAAGACTCAATAATTACCTATTGTTTAAGCAGTTATGGCCTTACATTCAAAACTTATCTAGACCGTATAAAACAATTACTAATAAGGTTACTAAAGTATTTAGTTACGAAAAAACAAAATTAAAATATAAACCACACTATGACAAATTACTTACGATTTGTAAAATAATTCCTGTATACATGAAAGTCGAATATCTCATTGCTATAGAGCAATTCCATATAAATAAATACAAAGACACGATATCACACAAATATTAAAAAAGCTATTACTACTACTAAACTTGCTAAGAAGAGAAAATATGTAATTCCATCCACAACAAACTACTATGGTAAACGGACAAGACAATACTTGACACCGGTCATATATAATAAGATAGAAATTTACTCTCCTTATAATATATGTTTGATAGAAACTAAAATTACTCAATACTCATAATTCAATAGTTCGTAGAATTACTTAATATGTAGACAGTATAGAGGAAAAGCTTCAAGTAGTTCCACAAAACTGAGCTCGAATTGAATACACCACTAAAGAGACCAGCAAGAGAGATGAATAAACTACTCACAAGTTACAAAGAAGGCGGCTGATGACCGGAGAAAATCACAAACTAATTTGATAGATCATTACATAGTGACGTCAGAGAGATATTTCACACTCATATATACTTACTTAGAGAAACACTGAAAGAGAATAATTTTGGCTACGTTTTAGCAAATTAGAAAATATCACGTGTGTTAGTTTAGAAATTTCCAGATGACTTCATTCCCCACACTCTGCCTTTATCTGATTCCTTGCAATTTATATGCCAGTGTTTAGTGGCGCTGTATACTGATTTATTTTAGATCCAGTATCATACGCCACGTCGTAATATTAGTCCTCATTCGGCCATTTGTCTTGGCTTGGAGATGTTCCCTTGGTGTAGCAAGTAGACGCATGCAATGTATAAAGTTTATCCGTTCATGTGTATGGTTAAAAGTTTTGGTGAAGCAAACGTCGTATTTTCACTTTTTGAATGTAAATTTTTAAATATATATTTAAATTTAGAAAGGTGAAAGGGATCTTCAAATAAACCTTCAACTTTCACAAAACATATACTATGTTATGTGTAATTTTACGTTTTTAAAACCATTTTACCATCACCATCTTTTGTGCTATCTATATTCCATTTAAATAGAACTGAAAGATTTGTGGAGGTGTAGGTACCATTTACATTCGCAACCATATTCCTTTTGGTCTCCTTCTTGGCTTACAAACGACATTAAAACCTTATATTAAAGTGGGCTTGGAGTTCTTGGACATTTAATTATGTTACTCATATACCGAACACTGTAACAGCACTCAACAAGATATGCGACGATATAAGAAGCTAAGAATATCTATTCTGATGTTTATCTAATATTGTCAAAATTTTACCACACTTACCTTGTTACATTTCTCAAACGCTTTTAATTCAGTTGATGTCGATTTTTGTACCGCTAAAAATATATCTCCAAAAAATATATCTGTCGATATATCACTAAATACTATTGAATAGTTTTTTCCTACTTGATAGAAAAATTAATGATAAAAAGTCTAAATTTTATCTACTACTTCTAGGTACTTCAAGGTGGCGCACTATCTCCGCTATTTTTCTCTATCTTTGTAAACTTAATAACTCCTTTGTTAACATTACAATATGAACATTACGCTGACGGTATGCAGATTTATACGACTATGCCAGTTGATGATATTGCTCATGCTATTAGCAAGCCAATGTTAACCTATATATTATTGGGACATGAAGCAAATCATATGGCGGTCGCCAAATCCTAGCAAATGTGTGTTCCATTCTTGATAACTCAATATCAACTCTCCAAAATAGACTCTTTCTAATATATATCACCCTGGGTTCTTGTTCTCAATCTTTCTATCTATGATAATGTGCTGGAGTTGTCACTACGTCATACAAAATGCTTTATTAGGTTATTTATAGTTAAGACGATAAAACTATGAACGGAATTACCGCGTCGAATCAGAGACTCCACGTGTATCAACATCTTCAAGTGTCGATTCAAGGATTATTATCTATGATTATAGTATATGTATTTGTTTATGTTTCTATGTATACATCACTATTTATTATTTCTAGAAACGTATTAATTACGCACACTTAGAGAAGAGGAGTGTTTTCATACTAGGTTTCCACGTTTACTGCGGTTCCCTCGGCATATGTGGCTAAGTGCGGTATAAAGCGTGAAGCTATAAAATAATAACAATAATTTTATATTAAGAAACGTTACTTGAGTAAGTGCAAAGAAGAGTTTCTGATTCATCGATGATTGATTATTTTCTTGATATCCAGAAAAATTCGAATCTCTTACTCGTACTATATTATGTTGCGTGTTCTGGTACGTCTTGTTAAGTACACCGCCGTACTTCAAATTGAATAGTCTCACATTAAAGTTGCTACGTAATCTAATATAAGCTCGAACACGGCTGTGACGTAAATCTGTCCTACTTGTGCGTTTCCGCAGCAGTGTTGCGACTTGCGAGTGAACTACAATAGGATTACTGAGATTTATACCACAGCGCTTGTTCTTGTTCGCTGCGGAACATAACTTGTCGTTGAATGTCCTCATTGCTATGTCCGCAGACTTTAGCGTGAAGCTCCAGAGTGTACCGGGGTGTATACTCGTGCTAGCATCGGATATGCGATAGATGTGGCTTCAACTATCACGCGGAGAACATTAGCGAAAATAACGTATTCATAAACATTTAAAAAAAATTTACAACTAAATAATTTGCCTTTAAAATGTAAATGTGGATTTAACGATATTATGTAAACAGTTACTTCTATTATGAAATGGACAACTGTAGTACACGGTCATAGCCCTTGACTTTTTAATTTACGAACCGAACGAACAAATTTTAATTTAATCTTTCGGTTAAATTAAAATTCGTTCACGTTATTTGCGCACAAATATTATTAAATCTGTGAAATAAATGTATTTAAATATTTTTTCCGGGTAAAGTTCTAGAATTAATAAAAACTTTGATTGATAAGATGAAGTAACGTGAACACGTGATTGTAGATGAAACAAATTTAAAAATAGTCGCGTATAGACGCGTGCAGTCGCGTGTAGACGCACGTACGTCACGTGGAGGCTCCACACTGCGCGCTCAGTTGTTTGCTGAACGGATGCCCTGCGCAGACACTGTTGTGACAACGACACCTCAATGCATTACTACGTTATGTAAACTATAAGAACATCATTTGACTATAGTTCATGTTTATTACAGCTTTATATTTTTATATAGAAAGATCTTACTTTACAGATCAGTAAACATTAAATTGAACAGTAATTCTTAAATAAGCAATCTCACTGTTGAAGTGCTGAAATTCATATTTTTATATATTTCCATTTACAATTTACATGATCTCTTATGTAAATTTGTGATATGCACACATATGAGAAGTTATATATAAATTTACAGTAGAACAACTTCGATCTAGATTCAATCTCGAGACATACATATATAGGTATGTATGTACATGAAACAAAGAAACAGACGAGAGAAATAAATTTGAAATATGAAAAGCTCGTCTATCCTTACTTTGTTTTAATGAAACTGAACATGGCTGGTTGTATTAATGGATTTAAAGTGACATCCTTCACCGCCACGTTGATAAGCGAAGCGTGGCTCTATATATATATATATACATATATTCGTATCACTGATATAGGTAAATTACTTTGATTGGGAATCGTTACTTATAATCGTTACTCATCTAAACTACGTTTACTCATACTCGGGTAAGATTGGACCTCGACATGAATCTCGTCCACTATTAATAGAGGTGACTGCGCACTTTCTGCTGCAGCCTTACATTGCGTACTAATGAAAATGCATTCACCTGTACTACTATTACAATCGTAGTTTTGGTAAACATATATGTATTACTATTTGTAGGTCGTGAAATGAGTATAAATGCAGAAAATATTATTTTTCTTCATAGAAAATAAATTTGATGACATATAATGTATATTTCTTAAGAATCAGATAAGACACAGGACACATCTTGGAGTAGAAGAGTAACTAAGAAGTATGTGAACAATTTAACTACAGTGAACGAGGTGTAAGGTATATAGGGAATGAAGCATATTTGGCGCTTCATTCATCAAAACGCGAGGCTAAAATGACGTACATCACAACAAGCACACTTACAACAGCTTATGTGACATAAAGTGTGCTTAGTGTGCACAAGGATAGTTCAGGACAGTACGTTACCACTGTGTAATGTATAACCCACACGAATATAGAAAACGTACGTAGCTTTTAAATCCATTAAACTTTCAGTTAAAATAAAGCTTCGAAAATGGCGAAGTTTCCTCAAATAATGAAAAGCTTACGAGCCGCTATGAATAATGCAGGGAGTTTAAACCGATGCTACAATGTAGCGTACAGTGGGCAGTGAGATCACAGTAGCTTTGTGTTGAGTTGGTTGAGAAATCACGTCAAATGAAATAAGTTTTTATATTTTGTTATTTCCCTTTATTTCAAAAATATATGTTTTTGATTCTCTTTAGTTGTATCTTTATGCATTACTTGCATTATAAAATGCATATATTATTTTTACGAATTTAAGATTTAAAAAGATATTTTCTTAATATTATACCAAAAATTTAAATAAAGTAAAATTTTAAAGTTTTTCGTACAAATATTCTTAACGTGGTCGAGGACGAGGCGCGTCGCGAGTCGCGGTCAGTCGACTGCAGCGAGTCGTCGAGTCTGTACTCGTGTGTGTGTAGTTGAAGGGAGACGTGCTGTGGTTGTATTTAACTTGTAATTTTTGTCTGATTTCTTCTAGAATACGCTTTACTTTTATATAGAACCCAATTAAGAGGTTAAGTATTTGATCTCAATTTTTAATATTTTTCAAATAAATAGTCAGATTTGAGCACATCTCGTGGCGGAGCGGGGAGGGGGTGGGGCAGAAAGTGGCAATCAAAGTTCACTCCTGCATATTAGCTATAACCATTTCGGTTTTTCGTTTCACAATTTGTATTTCCTTTTGAGTTCGACAGCGAGCATCTCGACAGCTCTCTGTAGGGAGCCTACTTCTGTTGAATGGTAATTGTCGCTCTCAATGAAATATTTCTTTATTTGAACTGAATTGAATTGATACGATCTTAAAGACCTATAATTCATATTCATGTACGTGAGGTTCGACTCTACACGATGTATCAACATATCGCATCACGTGACGCGCATCATTAGGAGAGTGCTTGTCGCTTCGTTATCTACTTTCAATTATATACCAACGTATAATATATGTAGAAGAGGGACACGCCCGACTGGAATGTTTATTGAACATACATTTATGTATTGCTCTGAATATCGACGTTCTGTGTCTCTAAGAGTACGAAGCAATCACAAGAGACTGTGAATGGAACAGGCATTAATAAAAGAATACAATAACATGCGATAGAGATGATGTCGGCGATTGATTAGAATGTATTGTTGTGAGCTGCACGTCGTGCATGTACCAGTGTGTTACTATGCAGCGAGCGCCGAGTGCTGGTGAGGGTAGGGGAGTGCAGCGAGCGAGTTATATTGTTTGGAATAGCTACGTTTGTACCTCGCACCTTAAACCCTACGACCCGACCTCTTACACGACTACTGACAGTCACTAGAGCAAGTATTACGGCGGTTGTACCGGGGGTATAGCTCATGTAGTGTACATTAGAAAACCCTTGAACAAACTCTTAGTTCATACCTTTATGTTTGTAAATATTATATTACTCTATAACAACTAAACCGTTCTAATGAGACTTCTCGCCAATTAATCTTTGACAGTTCATAGGAAAGTCTCTTATAGTCAACTTGATTTATATTTAATCATAATATATTCACAGACCAGGGGCCGGCAGCACTAAATGAGGCTTAAGCGAGAGGTCCCGAGAGTTTGTGTTTTGTGTTTGTGCGCGGCGCCCGAACACTTCATTCGACTTACGAGAATACACGGAGTTAACCATTTATTCATTTTGACTGCACAACTAACGGTTAGCTATTTTGGCTTCTTGTACTAAGGGCGCATTTTCATTGGTCGATAAGTCGGTAGTTAGCCCGAATGCGCGGAGTACCCGCATGCGAGCTAACAACCATTGAAATCCACTGGTCGATAACTCGGTCGATTAAACGTGTGCGGGTGATATCCACATTCGGAATAACGACATTATCGCATGCATTATAGGAATCACCCGCACCCCGTATGCGGGCCCTGACGACCAGTGGAAACGACAAGCACTTTGCGGGCCCTATGGCATGCGTTACAGAAATCTCCCGCATCCCGAATGCGGGCCCTATCGACCAATGAAAATGCGCCCTAATAGGCATTAATAAATGCATCTAACAAAAAAAAGTTTTATGATGTATATTTTAATATATGTATAGATAGATAGAGATGTAGATATATTTTATAATTATTTCATTTTCGTCTTCGGAAAAGAAGAGAGCATTTGATGGAATGCACATATATTAACATTTCAAATTATAAAATTATATAAATAAATCAAATTAAAATAATAAATAATGTAACATTTTGATAGATTTGGATCCGTCCACGAGGAGGGTCTCGCTTGTATATCGAAGTAGACAAGTAGTTCTGACAGATGAAGACGGTCGCAAGTAACAGTCGTTACCACAATCTATCACAGTTGTAAGTTGGAAGGCTGTCTGGTGTATCTAAATTACTATATTTAAATAAATTTTATTTAAAATAATAATCACTTTACATTTCATCAATTCAAACATTTTATTTCAAAATATAATTTTTATTTACCTCTGATGTGTCACTTAATGAAAGAAGTAAGAAACATCTCAACACTAGGAATAAGCCACTGTATTTAAGTAATACTTGTCCTTATTAAACTAAACTTAAATGAAATTGTTATTAACGAGTGAGTCGTAACTACATTACAATATCTAGTTTCGTAGCGTCCATTTCTTATTTAAAGAGCTTCATATGTCCAGGACAGGTGACGTCACAGACGTGACCTGCACATACACATACACATATGTTTATCTCTCGGATATCTAAATGTTACACGAATGTGCTACATATTACGTTTAAGTGTCGTCGTGATGTGATTCCGTAGGATCTATTTGTACAAAATAATTTGTTTCTTAAATCTTGAGAACAATAATGTTAATGGTATTATATACTACCTATAAAGTAATCTGTGTTTGTTGTAGATTTAATGAATAAATATAATTATTTCTGTTATTGCAAAAATAACAAACAATCACTTAATAGATCAGCGCCACGGATCGCTGTGAGTAGAGTGGGGTGGGGTGGAGTGGGCTCGTCTGCGCGGCTGCAGCGAGACATCAACGCTGGGTTCATCAACGCAACTCGGTGATGGATGTAAATCAATTTATTGTAAAGCCCACGTGGATTCCTGTAGAATGTTACAAATGGTGCTCTGAAATATCGAAAAAATCAGGACGAATTCCACGTCTAATAATTAAAGTCTCTACGGACTTACCGAATGATGTGTGTATATATATGCATACATATATATTTTCAATTTTTTTTCGCTCGGGCAACTTGGCAAAGCGCAGGCGTTTAGTTCGCCAACCAACTCACAAAGCCTAGAAAAATGGTGAAAAGTGGGGAAGGAGAAAGCAGGGAAGCAATGGAGTGTCATAACGCTAGGTTTCTCTTGTTCCTGCAGTTCCCCCTGCCTACCCTGCCATGTGCGGGATAAAGCTTGAAGACATAATAAAATCTATGATTCTCGTAAGCTCTTTGATACATCACACTTATTGATCGTATACATCCAGTACTACCAACCTTCCTCTGTATGTTTGTATGTAGGTATAATATAATTACATCATTCATTTAACTTCTTCTGAGATTCTGCACAATATTCTGCTATAAAAAGTTAATAAATATATCAGCATTTTAGCCATTTATACATATTTAGTTGACTTCGTGAACAATTTACTCATAATTTGATACTTTCCATTACGTGTGGTTTCACCGTTGTACAAAACGTTTTATATTATTTGAAATTATTAGTTTATAAATATATTTACAAACTATTTCAAGCAAAAGCAGAAAACTAAAAAGGAAAGAGCAAAATAAAAAAAGAAATGAACCCATACACATGAATTATTGTTGTCGTTTGTAACATGTGTACGTGAGATATGGTGTCGTTGTATATACAGGTACTCTACGTAACAGGCTTGCAAACCGAACCGACTCCGATATAGTGAATACGTCGCCTACGCTTAAAGCCTTTGTTCGCCGGTAATCGACAGTTCCAGCAGCAAAATGACCTTCAATTGATATCGAGTTTCACTTGACTGATCTTTATTGATCTAATTACATAAAGTCACTTAAAATGAAACAGTGTAACAGTACAGTAAATTTGTTTAGTTTTACCAAATAATTTCAACAAAACACTGTGGTTATTAAAGAAAAAACAAAATGTTTTAATATCATTCATAGGTGCTAAGGTTATTCAATAAAAATAGTAAAAGAACCAGTCATCATATAAAATATAAAATGCTGTTTTTACTATTCACTATCGAATGACTCCCTCTTGAGCACTTCACTATGAGTATGTCAACGACAAATTCAAAGTAAGCTGTGACCAAATAACATGTTTGGCCAACAATCAACATAGCCATTAAAAGTACGCTAACAAAATAAATATTTTAGTAAATACACTTAACCTAACCTAACCTAATGGATTCTTTTCCAAATTAAGTATTAGATTCTACGAACGATTCTACGAACTAACTATTTACTAATATAGAATAGTATAGAATTTATCGAAGAAAATTTAGAAACAATCAATCAGAAATATCTTTTTTCTTTTTTTTAGTTTCCCGCTTTATTCCCGCACATGGCAGGGTAGGCAGAGGGAACCGCAGGAACCATACGAACTTAGTGCTAAGACATTTCGTAGATGGACAATAGATCGTTTATTTTTTTGATTTTTAAAAGGTTAGTCCACATTGGCTTAGTGGTGAGAACGCTTGCATGGTTTGCAAGAGGGCGCGGGTTAGAGTCATGCTGCGTTCAAATTTTTATATGTTTTCTCTTAGTAGTTTTCTTTAAGTAATAGATCTTTTAATTCATTTAATAAGATCACTAATTACCATTGGTTGTGGAGTCGATTGTAAAGATGGATATAGGTTAGTATCTAAATATAAAAAACATAGATAATATAGCTTGAAATATATTCTTATATAAATTAAAAATAATAATATTTATTTATTATGCAAAAATAATATTTAATTATGTACCAATGCTTCATACAAAGCATATGAAGTCCGTGAAGTGTGTCCAGAATGCTAAGCTGTACATTACGCATCGAGTAATATATTATTGTATTAAAAAATGCGATTTCCTGACATCATCGAAATACATAAGAAAACAATCGTAGTATAACTGACCAGAGATCAAACAAGGTGGCATTTTTGACATAGTTCTCTTGTACAAAGGTTTTCGTGAATTATGTGAAAATTTATATATTTAAAAGGCATAATTTATAAAAAGCGAATAAATAAGTCCGTGTGTCCGTAATGTGAAACATTTATCGCCTTTTTATTATGAATCTTTTTTGAAAACGAAAGTCATTTTATAGATTTATTAAGACGTTTTTGAAGCGCTTAAAGAGCGCTTAGGGTTGCGATTAAAAGGCTTTTGAGGCTTTATTTCGGTGTTTTTGCTCAGTTGTTTTAGTCCAATTGTTTCAAAACTTTTAAAATTTACGTCGCCCAGGAGATATATGGTTAAATTCTCTCAAAAGACTTAAAGTTAAAAAAAACACAAGACTAAAGCGTTCCCCTGAGTTCGTTCATATAAGTGTGAGTAATCAGGAGTAAGTACTTCATAGCTCTAAATCAAATATACCGCACTCTAAGTGCAGCCTTCACAGAAATTAATTAGAATCGTTCCGCGGTTCCTCCGCTTCCAAGTTGAGGTCGGAATGAGGCAAATTACATTCTCTGCGACTATTATATATTAAAATACAGGCCGCGATGTGATACGTGAGGACAACCTTATTGTACATACAGCGATTGTACATCGACTTGCAATAGGAAAATCAATAACTCGATCTGTTAAGTAAAAGTGCGTTGTTCATTTCCGGCATTCCGAACACAATGTCTGAAGTAAAACGTAAAGAACACAAAATAACAGAACATTACATAATATATAAACTCTAATAAGATTTTAAACTCTAATAAGATTTCTCGTGTATTTTTATAATAAATAATGTATGAATGTAAGTTTCCGTAGGCGAGTGTTGAAGTGTAGAAGTCGCGTCAAGTAACGTCAGAGCCGACTCTGAAACTTTCCACTCGAAGATCTCGGAGCGGATTGAATATTATACATTTATACTGGATATTTGTGCAAAAGCGAGAAAGACTTTTGACTCCGCTTTATTATCCACAAAGGATTTACTGCATTCAGCTGGCAGCTCCCTGCAGCGCTCCGAGCGCGGCTTTGTACAAGTTTTATTTAAAAGAGGTATAATTGAGTTGCTCAGATGCTGTATTATTTACGAGTATATGGACTATTGCTATTTATTTCGTTTAACTAAATGCACTAGATGAGACGGCAGCAGGATCGCTTAACAAGTTTTGTTCATTGTATGTTTTCCCATACATGAAATATTGTAAAGCACTTCAACAATTATCCAAAATGTCACTTATTTTTTTTAAAGTAAGAAGTTCTAGTAAGTAAAATTATACCCATACAGTACAGTTACATATATTATCATTGTTATTCTTCAATAATGGGTAATAGAGTAAAATAGATTTATCAATGTTATCACTAAATGCTCTGAAAAGCCGAGAATTGTCTAAGCGAAAATAAGCCCACATATTTTACGACGCCATAATATAGAGCCTTGTAATTTTTAACAAATATTCTTTTTTTGTATTGGTAAATATGACATATCATTAGTAATTATGAATTTATCATTAAATTAAATAAAATATTAAATTATTTAAATAAATAATAAACCTAAAATAGTTATAGATAATAAAAAAAAAGACAACTAACAAGTTCAAGGCTTTTCTCATATTATGACTATACGTCACAATAGCATTACATCGCATCGTAAGTGAGCACGGTAATGGACACGAACATCAAAAGAACACAGAATTCGATCAAAAATCTTCATAAATTATTTCAGAGATATTTCTAAGAGGCACTCTCTCAGTACAATGCTAGTGGGCTGTTAGCGAGTTGTTCCACTTGCAAGTGTGTCACCTGCCTGCCTCCTTGCCTCCTTGCCTCCTTGCCTCCTTGCGTCGTTGCCGGCTTGCTGCATCACGTACCAATTTTAGAAAGCAATATTGTAAAGCAAAGCTTTTTTTGTTTCTACACCTCATTGTCAGATACAAGTGGGGTTTTATCTTTTGTGATTTGGGAATAATGAGTTTGGAGTGTTTTATTCTTAATTTTCCGTGTTCATACTTAAGAAGAAGACTTAAAGAACAAACAATATGTATGTATTTAAAGTACGATTATGAACAAACGTGCCTGTTTTGAAGTACTTTATGCTTATTCATTTATAATGAAATCTGTTTAAGAGTAAAACAGTGTATATTTCTTGTATTTCACGTAATTGGTCGTATTTTACGCATAAAATAAATTTCTACGGGAGGTTCTTCATAATTTTATACTTGATATATATACCAGACCTGACCTACACTTAGTCTGACCTAGACCAAGCCTAGGTACTCATAGGGGAACTGACAATGATGATGACTGTCAAACTGGCGACCATCGCTTATAGTCGCCTACTAGTCTACTGCACCACGACGTACATTAAAACGTTTAGTAAAAATGTCAAGTTCATAATTTTTAGTAATAATAGAATGTAATAATAAGTGAATTAAGGCATTAATTAAAAGAAGTAAATTCCAAATATATTTCATAGACTAACTCTTTCTGAACAGATTTTAGAAGAATCTGCCGCAGAAATCTTATCCTCTGAAACATCTCCAAGTAACGAAACCACGTCTTAACGTATTGCTTAGCGGCGGCTTTTTATTTCCTCGTTACAATTATTCAACTTTCTTCCACACAGATGAAATATTGCATATACATAAAATAGTAACTTAACAATAAAAATATAAGCAGCAGTAATTAACAACGCGTTGCAGCTATCAGTGATCGATCCGCTGGAGTGGTGCGTCCTGCTAGTTATCAGTATTCTTTTTCCCGTTATCTATAGAGAGGCTCGTTGCGATAAGCAACTGAAGCAGACTAACTACAGAGTGATCTATAATAATTTAACAGATTCCACCGAACAGTTAGAAAATTTATAGTTAACATTCAAAAACTATTAAAACCTGCTGTACGATACGTTTAAAAAATATTTCATATTAAGAATATATTAGTAAACACCATTCATTTATATAAAATGCAACATTACATTACATTACATTACATCAAATTACGGACTAAATTAGCGTGTCATCATATGTCCCTTGTTGCTCACAATGTACCAAGCCAAAGGGCTCAAATTTATTACATTGAAACAATTTTATGGACCGGTCTGACTATAGTGGACCGTCGTGGCGCAGAGGCGTAATGTCTGCCTGTAACGCGACGGTTTCTGGGTTCGTTTCCCAGTCGGGAAAGATGGATTTTTCTATTTCCATTTTCTTCGCTCTGGCACCTAGGCAAAGCGCAGATTTGAGTTCCGCCACTCAACACGCAATGCCTTGAAAAAGGCGGAACTCGGGGACAGAGAAAGCAGGGACTAACCGACGGAGTGTCTTAACACTGGGTTCCAATAGTAATAGTAGTAAAAAAAAAGAAACGACTTTATTAATATGTAAATGGACAAAAATGTATTATTTACATAAAAAATATTGAAAATATTATAAAACAGTAAATTATGGCTCGGTTATATTAATGTAAGTTTTTACAATTGAGTTTTATATGAGCGAAGCAAAGATTAAAAAATATATCAAAGCAAGATTTTTTTTGTTTACCAAAAATGTCTTAGTTTACAGCGGTAGAGCCAAGCTACACTAACACTAGTGGCTTAAAAGGGCCAGGCTTGAACTGGGTAATTACTTCACTTTCACAGAGCACCGTCGTGAAACAGCAGCAGTTAGTAAGAGTTCCGAAAGTCGATAAAGGGGCCTGGGTATTTGTTTGGCAACGCATCCACATCCTCTCACGTTGTGGATGTCTATGGGCGCGGGTGCCCACTTAACATCAGGTGGCCATTCTACCATCTTATAATATAATAAAATACATCTTCTCAGTTATTCACTAATTGTCTCACTGCATCGATCTGTTAAAGAGCAGCCTGTATAGTATAAATTCATATATAATTACAATCAGAGGATTGATTCAATGTTACAGACATCGATAGTATCGTAGAGGACAATGAGACCGACGGAAGTGCTCTCCGTTCTGCTGCTACTGCTGGTAGCCGCGTCAGGTACGGTACATACATAATACATAATAGAAGAATGACAAAATGTCAAAACGCTGTCGTACATGGTGGATTAAAAAACTATGATGTGGGTAAATATATTAATGGTGAAAATTAAAAAAAAACAATTTTCACAATATTGATTATTTGTGACTACTGAAAAGATGTAAATATTTTTTGCTAAAGAATTAAATACTAGAAGAAGCGATTCTCTTCATATTTATTTTAGAGAACTAAACGACGTTTATCGAACAATTAAAGACATTTCTCCAGTAGGAGGAATGTCACGTAATGGGCAAGAGTTATGTGTGTATGTGTAAGAGTGAGGAGATAAATGACGGGGGACGAGACAAAAGAAGTACGTAAGAACCGAATTGCTTGTGTCATGATATTGTACAAAATTTAAAACAATTTGATTTAAGGGAAAAAAATTTCCAATGTTTTTGGTAAAACATTCATAGGAACCATTTGTTGGTGTGCTATAATTTAGGTATGTGGTACTACATTATCTGTTTTATTTTTAAGCATTAATTTTACTAAGATCCTGCAATCATCAATCTCTTAGTTTTAGTACTAAAACTAATAATATACATTTCTTTATGATATATTTCATAATTGTGACTAAAATAAATTATTATATAATGTTCTGTTATTTGAATTGATTCAATAAGTTAAATGGATACTACGGGTATTGTATTAAGGGGCTTGTATGAGTCTTGGGTCTAACAATTTCAAGTGTCGATTAGTAATTAGCTGCATAAAATGATAAGATAGCATTTCTTAAGTGTCGCGATGATTATAGCCTTTAACTAAACAAAGTGTACTTTCATTGTTTGATCATTCATTTATAGAGGTTAAGTAATTGTGGACCGTCGTGGCGCAGAGGCGCAACGTCTGCCTGTAACGCGACGGTTACTGGGTTCGATTCCCACTCGAGAAAGATGGATTTTTCTATTTCCATTTTCTTCGCTCTGGAAACTAGGCAAAGCGTGGCGTTGAGTTCCGCCACTCAACATGCAATGCCTCGAAAAAGGCGGAAAGCGGGGACGAAAAAAAAGCAAGGACTAGGTTCGTATGGTTCCTGCAGTTCCCTCTGCCTACCCTGCCTTGTGCGGGATAAAGCGTGAAGCTAAAAAAAAAAAAAACAAAAAAAGTAATGGTATCTCTTAAAGTATCCTATGCAGCAACTAAAAAAAATGGAAAAAATATATGCGATCTGAACTGCTCAGTGATTTAAATTGAATGTTTTTTAAATATAAGACACATTGAATTAAAGAAATAAATCGTCTAAATAAATAAAACTTTATTATTGTTATAGAATTTAACTTAATATCATAAAAAGAAATATTGATTTTCTTAATTGATGTTGTATAGTTCATATATCTGTACAAAAAGTAATTTAAGTGTATTGAAAAGTGTGCAGATATTGATTATGTCGATGTAAATATAATCGACGCCAGCTGATGTGACCCACCGTGTGAGCGCTGAGCTGCGCCGACAAGATGATATCGTTTTCTTTACTATAATATTGCGTACTGTACTTCTATTCTTATAACAGATTATGAAGTTTAGATATATAGGCTAAAAATATTAAGATATTTCAACAAAAACTTTTTAGCTTTCCAATATTTACTTATTTATCTTATGATTTGTGTGACCTGTATATACCCCATAATATTGTTGACAGTATATTTTCTTTTTTTCAGCACAAGATAAAATTAAATGCTATGTGTGTGACGATTGTGAAATTGGGTATGAAGATAAGCAACAAGAGTGTGTGATCTCTGATGGATCTGGAGATGGTGGCTCAGGTGGCGGCGGATCCGGAGATGGTGGCTCAGGAGGTGACGGATCCGGAGATGGTGGCTCAGGAGGTGACGGATCCGGAGATGGTGGCTCAGAAGGTGACGGATCCGGAGATGGTGGCTCAGGAGGTGGCGGATCCGGAGATGGTGGCTCAGGTGGCGGCGGATCCGGAGATGGTGGCTCAGGAGGTGACGGATCCGGAGATGGTGGCTCAGGAGGTGACGGATCCGGAGATGGTGGCTCAGAAGGTGACGGATCCGGAGATGGTGGCTCAGGAGGTGGCGGATCCGGAGATGGTGGCTCAGAAGGTGACGGATCCGGAGATGGTGGCTCAGGAGGTGGCGGATCCGGAGATGGTGGCTCAGAAGGTGACGGATCCGGAGATGGTGGCTCAGGAGGTGGCGGATCCGGAGATGGTGGCTCAGGAGGTAACGGATCCGGAGATGGTGGCTCTGGAGGTGACGGATCCGGAGATGGTGGGTCTGGAGGTGCCGGGTCCGGAGATGGTGGCTCAGGAGGTGACGGATCCGGAGATGGTGGCTCAGGAGGTGACGGATCCGGAGATGGTGGCTCAGGAGGTGAAGGATCCGGAGATAGTGGGACAGGAGGTGACGGATCCGAAAATGGTGGCTCAGGGGGTGACGGATCTGGAGATGGTGGCTCAGGTGGCGGCGGATCCGGAGATGGTGGCTCAGGAGGTAACGGATCCGGAGATGGTGGCTCAGGAGGTGACGGATCCGGAGATGGTGGCTCAGGAGGTGAAGGATCCGAAAATGGTGGCTCAGGAGGTGACGGATCCGGAGATGGTGGCTCAGGAGGTGAAGGATCCGGAGATAGTGGGACAGGAGGTGACGAATCCGAAAATGGTGGCTCAGGAGGTGACGGATCCGAAAATGGTGGCTCAGGGGGTGACGGATCCGAAAATGGTGGCTCAGGTGGTGGCGGATCCGGAGATGGTGGCTCAGGTGGTGGCGGATCCGGAGATGGTGGCTCAGGTGGCGGCGGATCCGGAGATGGTGGCTCAGGAGGTAACGGATCCGGAGATGGTGGCTCAGGAGGTGACGGATCCGGAGATGGTGGCTCAGGAGGTGAAGGATCCGGAGATAGTGGGACAGGAGGTGACGGATCCGAAAATGGTGGCTCAGGAGGTGACGGATCCGAAAATGGTGGCTCAGGGGGTGACGGATCTGGAGATGGTGGCTCAGGTGGCAGCGGATCCGGAGATGGTGGCTCAGGAGGTAACGGATCCGGAGATGGTGGCTCAGGAGGTGAAGGATCCGGAGATAGTGGGACAGGAGGTGACGGATCCGAAAATGGTGGCTCAGGAGGTGATGGATCCGAAAATGGTGGCTCAGGGGGTGACGGATCTGGAGATGGTGGCTCAGGTGGCGGCGGATCCGGAGATGGTGGCTCAGGAGGTAACGGATCCGGAGATGGTGGCTCTGGAGGTGACGGGTCCGGAGATGGTGGCTCAGGAGGTGAAGGATCCGGAGATGGTGGCTCAGGAGGTAACGGATCCGGAGATGGTGGCTCAGGAGGTGGCGGATCCGGAGATAGTGGCTCAGGAGGTGACGGATCCGGAGATGGTGGCTCAGGAGGTAACGGATCCGGAGATGGTGGCTCTGGAGGTGACGGGTCCGGAGATGGTGGCTCAGGAGGTGAAGGATCCGGAGATGGTGGCTCAGGAGGTAACGGATCCGAAGATGGTGGCTCAGGAGGTGGCGGATCCGGAGATGGTGGCTCAGGAGGTAACGAATCCGGAGATGGTGGCTCTGGAGGTGACGGGTCCGGAGATGGTGGCTCAGGAGGTGAAGGATCCGGAGATGGTGGCTCAGGAGGTAACGGATCCGGAGATGGTGGCTCAGGAGGTGGCGGATCCGGAGATGGTGGCTCAGGAGGTGACGGATCCGGAGATGGTGGCTCAGGAGGTAACGGATCCGGAGATGGTGGCTCAGGAGGTGGTGGATCCGGAGATGGTGACGCAGGTGAAAGTAAAGCAATAAATCAGAAAAAAGAAATACCTGTTTTCTCACAAAAAGAAAAACGATCACTACAGGTAATATATTTTAATAATTAATTAATAGAAAACAAACACATTATATATATATATATATATATATATATATATATATATATATATATATATATATATATATATATATATATATATATATATATATATATATATATATATATATATATATATATATATATATATATATATATATATATATATATATATATATATATATATATATATATATATATATATATATATATATATATATATATATATATATATATATTTTTAGCTTCAGGCTTTATCCCGCACATGGCAGGGTAGGCAAAGGGAACTGCAGGAACTATACGAACCTAGTGTTAAGACACTCCGTTACTTAGTCCCTGCTTACTCCGTCCCCGCTTTCCGCCGTTTTCGAGGCATTGCGTGTTGAGTGGCGGAACTCAACGCCGCGCTTTGCCTTAGTTGCCAAAACGAAGAAAATGGAAATAGAAAAATCCATCTTCCTCGAGTGGGGATCGAACCCAGAAACCGTCGCGTTAGTCGCGTTACAGGCAGACGTTGCGCCTCTGCGCCACGACGGCGACGACGACGATATATATATATATATATATATATATATATATATATATATATATATATATATATATATATATATATATATATATATATATATATATATATATATATATATATATATATATATATATATATATATATATATATATATATATATATATATATATATATATATATATATATATATATATATATATATATATATATATATATATATATATATATATATATATATATATATATATATATATATATATATATATATATATATATATATATATATATAAATAATTTGCATTAAATCTCTACGTAAATACACTTTTTTAGGTTGATGATTATTCTGATAGAATGTCACGTAGAGCCATATTAAGATTTATGGGTCAGACCAGAAACCACGTCAAAGCAGTCTGTGTTAGTGCTAAGTACGAAGGTAATTAAATTTAATTGTAACGAGCGATTAGTCCATCTTTGGACCGTATCTCGTGTCATTTGCCAATCACTTAATAACGAGGGAAATAAGGGACGTAAAGCTGGCGAGATCATTCAAATTGATATCAAATCATTATTTCTTTAAAATTTAAGGTGTTTATAAAGTGAAAAATGCAATAATTCGATTTTATTTTCAATTTATTAATTTAATTACGAGAAATCTACATGTCTAATACTTATTTGGAACGTCTCTACTTAAAATTATATTTAATTTTCAGTGGATGGAAAAACAAAAGTAAAAAGAGGCTGTTCTTTCGGAGAAGCGGACAATAACGCGAGGTGTAAAACCCTGACAGGCGCTCAAGTGGCCGAGTCGAACTGTAAAGTATGCGAGGAAAGTCTTTGCAACTCTAGCCACAAGCTCACCCGAACAATTATACCACTTGTTTTAAGCATTTTGTTAACTTGTAAATATTTTGTTGTAGAGTAAGTGCCAAATAATTACAACTTGTTAAAGAGAACTCTTTGTCTATTTATTTTAAAAATAGTTCTTATTAGTGTAATGAATCAAACCAGGTTCCTTCTTCAATTACATTTATTAATACTGAGTACAATTCAGATATCAAAAGGTACAGCATGACTGCTTAATGTTCTCTTCAGAATGTTCCTCCCAAGAATGGTCAATCAAATATTTATACTAGTTTATTTATACCCCCACACAGTACATTTATACCCCCACTTCCGATACAATTTAATGTTGCCAACTAAACTATTATAATTAATATTTTTGAAATACAATTCCATAATAAAATATATAATCAAGTATAACCATTAATAAATTATTATAACATCGGATATTACAATGTTAAAATTAATTGATAGACAAATAACGAGTGACGTTCAAGACAATATCTTATTTCTTTATACAAATAATAATAAAATATCGATAAATTACAGTACAACTAAGTGATAAAATAACAAATCACAACACTCGGCCATCCGAACGCGTGCTCTCTCCGGAGCACGCACTAACAAATCACAACACTCGGTTATGATATATTTACTATGTATACAGAACAATTTTTCTTAAAATTCAATTTCAAATTATTAAGAAAACAAATTTATTAACAAACAAAAGTAAATAAAAATTACAATAATACAATATTTATATTTAACGCATCTGCACTTGTTATTATATATCCATATATTCTATGAGTTATTTTATTTATATAGGTTCACCAGTGGTACTTACAATATATAATAATAATAATGACCATTTTCTGCAAAGTTCACTATTAGGTATGTTATTCCGTATTACATAATGTCCCCCACTTTTCAACTTGAACTTTTCATTGTTTCGGTCATCCACCACCTTAGTCAAGAGGTCCAGTCCAGCAGGGTCCCACAGTGGTGCAGATTTCGTATTTCCATCTTCTCATCGACCGTCCTATTTCTAGTCCCTTTCCCCGGATACCACAGAGTTACTTGTTTACTCAGCTTTTTCTGGTGCAACGCAGCTTGTGGCTTTTCTAGCCCCATTTCAAATGGTTTTGTCTCTAATATCAGAATTACTTGATTGTCTAAAATCTTGTTTCTCAGCATACTTTTTCCAATTACAATATATAACAATAATAAATTTTTAAAAATTTTCCATAAACAAATGGATTTCAAGGTGAATACCGCATGCAACAATCGATAGCTATCAATTTTTTCATAAAAATAAAAGAAATGACAATGATATAACACAAGTTACTTTATAATGTCGAACAGTAAATTCTTAATATATTAATAAAAAAAAACAATCAAGCATAATAAAGACAATAACATAATGATGATACACTATGTAATGCTGATATCCTAGACGTTCGGTTTTGCGATATTTACGTAATGACGTTTTTACATACAAATTCAGTAAAAATAAATAAACTAAGCTTCTAAATTGTTACTTATATTATAAAAATACCAAACCTTTTCATTATTTTCAGTACCATTTCTAATAAAGCTAAAGAAATTTCACAGCAAGGAATATTCACGTATCCAAGGTCTAATTCTATCAGATGCTATTCTTACACGTCTGTTAGTGCAATATAAAAACAATTAAATCAACATTTGAATTATCTAACTATTTAGCTGCATAATAATTTGTTTTTGATACTTCTCCACTAGATATCTTGAATAAAGGATTGCAAGAGATCTTTTGAATTGTTATATTCTTTTGCCGCGTTTGAGGCGCATAATGTAACGTTGATTATATTTAATAATTCTGTATTAATCATTTTGACATTCAAAATCTGAAATAAATTAATAGAGAAATAAATTTAAACATTTTAAAATAAATTTCAATGTTAAGAAACCTTAATGACACAAATCCTAACAACACGAGGAATAAATCTTTGTTCCAATGTTTATTAAACATATTTAATTAACAATAAAAAAAATAATATCAACATATCTTAAGAAATACATAAGTCAATCAATTTTAAATAGATATACTAGCCACAGCAACTTGCCGTTACAAAAATAGCAAATAACAATGCGTTATGTTAACTTCAGAATTCGTATTTTAGCACGATTTTAATTTACTAAATTTCCATAATTATGCAAATTATTATAAATATATATTTCAAAAAAGAATAATATAATTTCCACTTAAATCATCATATAACAACATATGATATGAATCATACGGCCGTAGCGTTAGGTACATTAATAGTACGCTTCGCTGGGATATGTTAACCAAAGATATCAATTAGGTATGCGTTTGGCTAAGCTATCGTTACTATACTTTTGTATTGTAATGGAGGTCGCAGAAAATTAAAGTTGTAGGAAATCTCTGGTATATACTTTAGTTTAACTTTTAACATGTTATTGAGCCCGGCCGTTAAGAAACCTTTTACTAATATTACTATAGGGTCATGCGAAAAAAAAATCTTTTAAATAAACCTTTAGAATATTCATATTAATAATAGTAGTGTAAACTAATAATATAGGAATCACTCTTCTCACTACAAATGGTAAGGTTAATAATATTTCAGTAGTTTTCAAAATTATCACCCGGTAAAAATGAATTTAGTACTTCCATTTTAATTGCAGTTAAATTTTAGTACTTTATTAAATTATTAGCAAAAATAAAATTAGCTCATTGTGACCAAAACTTTCAATTTCTACAGATATCCTAACTACAGATATTTTTAGAACACTTCATTAGATTACAAACGCTGCCAAAGTGTATGAATTCAAATTTGAAATATTTATTACCAGCATCAAATTACGTATTTGAACACACAATTAACGAACGGTTTAGTTAGTTAAAAGTTAACTACTTGATATGTGTACATACGTGGTATGATACAAGGGGTTTTAGTTTAAAATAATTATCAAGATGACGATCTTACCCGACGATTGACGATTTAGTGCACTTTACAATAATTAGAAGTTCTGTTAAAAGTTTAATGAGAATTTGTTATAAATTATAGGTCCATTCTACTGTCGGGTCTTTTAAAATCTGGAATAACACTAAAGTATTTTTAATATTTATCACTGATTACATTGATTATTACACTTTAGAGCTTATATCTTATTACGAATGGAGTTATCGGCATTTACGTTATTTCACATCTGCTGCGAGTATGAAAACTTATAATAAAAATAATTTCTTCATTTATCCACGATTTACTAAGAACTAATATACTTTGTTCTTTGAAGATAGAACAGACAGTTTATCATCTTGACAGCAAATTTAAAAAAATATATATTTATACTCTTACTTGGATTTTATCGGCCATTAGTTGGTTCAGCTGTCGTCACATAACACAACAATTGTTTCAATTGGTTGGTATTTCAACTTCTTTCACGACTGGAAGACCTATATCTTGTCAATTCTGCCTTACTGGAATGAAAACATTTCTCGTCCCCTGAAAAACTATTTTACGAAGCTTCACATTCTTTTATAAATTTTAAACTTGTCTTGCCTTTTTTTTACTTTGGGGCCAACATTAAAGATACAGATGTAGCACAAGCTCAAAAAGATTTGAATACCTTAACCGAGTGGTTTAAATTGTACTTACAGACAATTAATACCGTAAAAACGTGTTATGTAATATTTAAACAAATGAAAATAGAAATATTTCATCTCATAACCCACTAGTAGTTAATAATGTGATTATCTAACAAACGTCTTAAATGAAAAAATGAAAAATACCTGGGTCAGACACTCATCTCTCGTGGACATATCAAATTGAACACATCAAAACAAACTTTCATCCATTTTGGGTTCGCTAGGTAATATCTCCCAGTGTATCCTCAAGAAATTAAAATACAATATCTATAATTTGCTAGTGGAATCACACCTAAACTACCTAATCGAGATTTGGGGAAATGTGCCTAAAACAAAACTGCGTGACTTACAAGTTAAACAGAATAAATTAGTAAAATTATTATTTCATTATCACCACCTTACTTCAACAAAACTATATTTACTGAACTAGGAATAATGAATATAAAACAACTCCACTCTTACAATACTTATAACTTTTACACAAATGCTACTTTTAGCAAAACTCACAAATATACAAACGAAGTACACGCCGGGGAAGCTTGTTTTTCTTATCGAGAGTTCGAACAAAGTTTACTATGAAAAATGTAACATACGACGGAGCACAATGTATAATAAACTACCCATCGACATAAAAACATTGTACGAGCTTACATGTCTTAAGTCAAAATTAAAGAAACATATTTTTAAAAATTATTCCAAATATTTATAATACTATTAAAATATTTAAATAAATATCTCATTGTGACTACAACTTTACTGGCAAAATGTTCATCCTACCCTCCTATGTTTTTATTTTATAAAAATTTGTACTTTTTTCAAATCAAACTTGAATTATTGTATTATTGTTATTTTCTTTTTTTTTGTTTATTCTAGTAGATAAAAAAAAAATTGTGCGAGTATAACGACCGATTGTAAAATTGTAGTTATTAACAAACTGTAGATTATGTTCTCACGTAAATGACCGTATTGTCTTTTGAAAATAAATATCTGTAAACATAAATCTTTAAACCATACGTATACTAGTATTAAGCTTAGCTTAAGCTATTTCACATCAACGTACCAAGCATCTATATTAGCGTTTCATTTCAAAAAATCGCACGTGATTTGATTATAAATACTAAAACGGCTTAAGAAAATCTTAGTTAACATGAAATTATTCTTCATTCCAAAATTACTGTTTGACCGACTGCGTTTCAGCTGTATAGCTGAATTATCTTACTGCAATCGATAACTTGAGTTCAGCTATATAACCAACATAACAGAAATCTATAAGTTTTTACATCGTTTGTAAATATCTGGCTTCGCTCATTCATATAGCTCTAATTACTATTGTATAACTAAAAGCACAACAATATTTCTTCTACATTCTTCAATATTTTTACTAAGAGACTATGTAATACGCAACCTCATGTTTGTTATCTCAACCCGCCTATATGGTTGTATCTCGCACTACATGGTTGCAACATAATTACCAATATGGCTGTTCCTCACGCAAATCTGTATCTATTTTTACACATTTTTCTGATAGTTATTGTCAGAAAAGTTAAAATTTGACGACAATAATACGTTATTAATTCGAAATATATTTACTTCAAAAATATTAACTTTACCTCGAAATCACATTATCAGCCTTCATTATTTCTCATAAAACCATTTCTACACTATAAACAAACAAACAAATTCTCTCTTCTAAAAAAAAAAAGTTTTATCAGTTATTACTTAGGTTTTCAATATTATATAATCATTTACAAAACTAAATATTCGTATTGTAGCATTTGCGAATATCGATAGCATATATTCGCATTCGTATTCACGAATATTTAAAAAAAAATTACATTCGTTACATCACTAATATCAAGCTACCTACATGTTTTTCAAGTCAAGTCAATTACGTCACATTCATAGGTCCGTCCTTCAAGTCATCTACATTCAAACTCACATTTACATAATTCAAGCCACCTACATGGTGGTAGATCATTTCAGACATCTATTATTCAAGCCACCTTCCTGGTGGTACATCACAATTCTACAATTCAAGCCACCTTCCTGGTGGTACATCACAATTCTATAATTCAAGCCACCTTCCTGGTGGTAGATCACAATTCTACAATTCAAGCCACCTTCCTGGTGGTACATAACAATTCTACAATTCAAGCCACCTTCCTGGTGGTACATAACAATTCTACAATTCAAGCCACCTTCCTGGTGGTAGATCACAATTCTACAATTCAAGCCACCTTCCTGGTGGTAGATCACAATTCTACAATTCAAGCCACCTACCTGGTGGTAGATCACAATTCTCTAGTTCAAGCCAATTCAATTCAATTCAATTTATAATTCAACAATTCAATCTATAATTCAACAATTCAATATATAATTCAACAATTCAATCTATAATTCAACAATTCAATATATAATTCAACAATTCAATATATAATTCAACAATTCAAAATATAATTCAACAATTCAATATATAATTCAACAATTCAATATATAATTCAACAATTCAATATATCATTTAACAATTCAATATATAATTCAACAATTCAATATATAATTCAACAATTCAATGTATAATTCAACAATTCAATCTATAATTCAACAATTCAATCTATAATTCAACACCTACTTGGTGGTATATCGCATTTACAAATCTATAATTCAATACACCTGCATGGTAGTAGATCGCATTAATAAATCTATAATTCATTCATATACAAAATTCACAATACTTAAATGAACTCGCATATTCATCATAAATAACAATTATTATAAGACTAAATTTCTGTTTCATATGGTTCAAACGTTTGATATAGTAGTAACGTACATGCGTATCAGAAAAATTTTTCTACCGTCTTATAACAAAACTTGCATGGAGGGTACTCATTTACTATACGAAAAATAAACTCACGATGTTAAACCACATTATCTGGTTGATAATTTTTCATAAAACAATTTAGTCTCGGAAAATAAAGAGCTAAAACGGAATATTTTCATTTCTTTTACTTACATAAATTTCTCCTCTCCAGGGCGCGTGAAACTTTACACTTCTGAGATGTAATGAATCAAACCAGGTTCCTTCTTCAATTACATTTATTAATACTGAGTACAATTCAGATATCAAAAGGTACAGCATGACTGCTTAATGTTCTCTTCAGAATGTTCCTCCCAAGAATGGTCAATCAAATATTTATACTAGTTTATTTATACCCCCACACAGTTGACCACTTCCGATACAATTTAATGTTGCCAACTAAACTATTATAATTAATATTTTTGAAATACAATTCCATAATAAAATATATAATCAAGTATAACCATTAATAAATTATTATAACATCGGATATTACAATGTTAAAATTAATTGATAGACAAATAACGAGTGACGTTCAAGACAATATCTTATTTCTTTATACAAATAATAATAAAATATCGATAAATTACAGTACAATTAAGTGATAAAATAACAAATCACAACATTAGTTAAGTACATAAAATTATCAAGTAGATTAACATACCAGCAGTGCCAGTAATCCAATAATTATTTAAACCACTCTACAAGATGAGCATAAAAAAAGAGACATAACCTACGATCATCTGTTAATTAAATTTAAAGAACCATGGATTTAATGAATCACTCAATTGCTAAGTTCACAGCATTTAAATTCAGAAATGAATGAAGTTCTAAAAGAATTTTCCCCTTTGAACAGTAATGCAAGTCTGACCACAAATACTACAGTCTTAACAAAGTTAACTCATGAAAGCTTCACCTCCGGGTTTAGCTTGTTACTAAACATTGTGATGACTTGGAAATGAGAAGCATAAGAAAAATTCAATTGATGCATAGTGTTGGTGAAATTAAAAAAGATGATACGACTACTCAACTATTACATGTGTTGGCTGAATATCTTGAAGTTACCGATCTGAGTTCAGATTGTATGAGTAGATGCCAGCACTTTGACAAAATCTCACCAAGAAAGCCTAGACCTATTCTTGTCAAGTTCACAGAGTTCTATCTTTGACTAATCAAATTTGATGCTTTGTCTTTTTTCAGTTTCCAATAAAAAAAAACTGTGTGAGTTTTTGATAAAGCCCAATTACTGGACTAAAGACTGTTCTATCATTGTTATTGGCTCGGACGGTAAGCGTCAGTATAAAGCTCGAAGTCAACGAATTTCAACCTATACAACGGAACATAAGAGAACAGAAATAAAGCGTGTTGCGGCTGCTATAAATATATACATTTATAGTAGCAATGGCATGGGTTCAAATCCCGCTGCGTTTAAATTTTAATATGTTTTTTGTAAGTAGAATATTATTTTTTTTTTGCAGTTATTTTTATTCGCAAATAGCTCCTGACAAGTGGATGAAGTTGAAGATTGCAATTTTAATTTATCTATCCTTTTTTTTTAGTGGTATTTGATATAAGATAGTTATAAATATGTATTTAGTTATTTTTAAATATTGTTAGTATCCAAATTAAAGATAATTCATTTCTACAATGCGGTTCTCCAGCGTCTTACGACAACCACCATAGTGTATGGGATCCTGTCAACTTAATTTAAAATCCTACTAGACGTGTTTTATAGGCACAGACTGCATATGCTTTAAATCTCTATTAGAATCATATTTTCTATGAGCTTTTTCATAATTGTGGGAGAATTTCATTAAAGGCAGTCGAGGCACAGAGGTGTAGCATCTACCTAGAAACACGACCTTTTGTGGGTTCGATTGCTAGTCCGGAAGTTGGATTTTTCTGTTTCCATTTTCTTCGCAACACGCAATGCCTTGAAAAAGGCGGAAAACGGGGACAGAGAAAAGCAGGGACTACACTAGGTTCATATTGTTTCTGCTTTACTCTGCCTACCCTGCCCTGTGCGGAATAAAGTGTGAAACTAAAAATAATGTGTAATTGTGCTATTGCCTGGTCTGGTGATTTTAACGGGATAAAATAACAGAAAAATACTTTTATAGCATCTTTAGAAGAAATTGTACAAATTGTGTATTCCTAGAATTTTCGAAATGTATTATTATTCTTACAATAAAAGCAGTCGTTCTTAATATAGATCTGCTATGTTAATTTAATATTCTTACAGGTTTGAGAAAATGAAAGAAGGTACTTTAAAGCTAAAAAGAAAATACGCTATGTCGAAATGTTCAGAGAACAAAATAGTACAAAAACAGGTGAATAAATGAAAAGAAAAAACGAATTTGTTCGTGAACAAGAATTTAGAGTGTAATCATACCCCGGCGATCCCGGCTCGAGGCGACTTGTGTTAAAGTACATAAGTGGGTCGTTCTAGAAAATTGTATCGTGATTATAAAAAATAATTTGCAACAGAAATGCTAAGGTTTTCGTATAATACAATCCTATTTTATATATATATTTTATTTTAAAATGCGACATAACGGAGAAATTCCACTAAATTTTGGACAATAGTTACCTATGACACACACATACTCATTTACTAATTATATATATATATATATATATATATATATATATATATATATATATATATATATATATATATATATATATATATATATATATATATATATATATATATATATATATATATATATATATATATATATATATATATATATATATATATATATATATATATATATATATATATATATATATATATATATATATATATATATATATATATATATATATATATATATATATATATATATATATATATATATATATATATATATATATATATATATATATATATATATATATATATATATATATATATATATATATATATATATATATATATATATATATATATATATATATATATATATATATATAATCTATTGTAATCAATTTGTGTATATATAGTTGTATTTGTATGAGCTGTACAGTAGCTGCCCAATATGGTTAGTTCGCGAGTTGAGAATCAATAGAAAACGAAATATACCTTCATCGTTCTACTATATAATCACGAATATAGCATACGGTAAGTATTTGCACGTTCAATGGGCGAATGCTGAAGGAAGATATAAGAACGTAAAGTAACCTCGTAACGTCATGTAACGAGGCGCATCGAATACCACGTAACATGTTACTTGAAGATTTTAATTATTGTATAATCCTTATTGTTTTAATAACGTAGCTTAATGTATACACTTTTTCGCATATATTTACCTATATTACTATGTACATTTGTGCGTCACAAGTCACATTTTTCTTTTTGGTGGAAACAATATCTTCCTCATGTCGACAGCAGGAGGAAGGCGTGAGGGCGAGGGGAGGATAGGACCTCTATAAGCATAAATAATTACAGCGGAGACATATCATTTCCTACAAAAACAAGTCAATAAAAGGGAATCCGGGTATCAAGAAGAATTTATTATAACCATAACTATATCGTGTAATACTCTGTATTCTATATACTATTTTTATTCAAGGCTAAATGTAGCGTCGTAAGCAAAAGTAGGCAGTGAGATCCTAATGTGATAGTGTTAAAACATTTTGTTTCCCATTTTGTTATAAATAACAGGAAAATAAAGATAATTTAATCAAAAACACATCCCACAATTCCCATACGAGACTTCGAACCTACAATGACAACGTAATCAGTGTACCGTAGAGTACAACTAAGTCCCTATAAACAAGCACAAACCTTCATTTTCTAATTCAATTAAAACTACGCTTCTAGTAATTAAGTTATACCGCACATTGAAATATGTTTTGTTTCGCACAAACTCATTAAGTTGGAGTGGAGCAGATATACTTCTGCTATACTAATACTGTATCAGTATAAACAAACTTTATCTCTTGGCCACCCTTTAACCACTTATCCAACCCCGAAAAGATATTTACGTAAATGATTCAGAAATGTGACGCTTTTTTTGTAGCATATACTCACCCATGCATTTACATTGCTAGTTGAATAAAAATATATTCTATTTATATAAGATATTAATATTTATTTTAGTCTTACTAAGTAGTTCTTACGACGAGTGTAATATTGATTCTACATTTGTTCGATCACAATATGTCGGATACAATATAATCTGACAGAGTCACAGCGGTCACCGTTCTACAGTCTGCGGTCGAGACAGTAGTATTGGCGGGGAAAGAAAGTTACTACGTTATTTTCTTTTCCGTCGCACTAATCTTAAGATGTAGCTTAATTTCATTAAATAATATTTAAAATGTATGTCCCAAGGCAAAGTTTATGTGTATTTTGTATTTTAAACAAGGAACAAATAAAACAATGAAATTTTCACGTGGCGCGGCTCAGTGTGGCTTTAAGGGAGACAGTTACATTTTCTTTGCTGTTGACGTTGAGCTCCACGATTAAACACGCAATGTTAAAGCGGGATACGGAATGTCTCAACACTAGATTTCCATTGACTATCTTGCTTTGTGCGGGATACAGCGTGAAACTAAACAAAAAAGCTATAATGTACATACGCGCGTATTCGCACCATGTTTGCTCCTATTTTTTTGTGTGTATGTGCATGTGTACGTGTGTGTGTATGTATGTGTGTATGTGTGCATGAGAGTATGAGTATGTGTGTGTGTTTGTGTGTATCGTATTATTTTAATAATTATTGACCATAAATTATAGCAACCAGATGAAAACTATAAAATATATTGAGAAAATATTAAAATAGAAAGTTTACATTACAGAACCTTCCACAAAAACTCTTTACTCCAATCAAAATTTAAAACGAGTGTAAGTCCTTGATGTCGAACACTGAAGTAATTTGCAGTGAAAACTCACGCAACCGGTTTTGATACGACCTGAAATTACAACTATCAAAGGTATTCCTAGTGTTCAGTGTTCACACGTGGCTTCAAATCGGATCAGCCTCCACTTAGCTACCTCCTTCCTCTTTCCCTACCACGACCCCCACCCCCTTTTCTTTCCCCCTACTTCCGGTGCCTCGATGTTGAATATTAATAACGTTGACTGCGCATTTTTCCTCTGGAATATTATCGTGATAGTCTATTTTTTTTTATTTGGTGCACGATTTCAATGTTTTAGTATTTTAATGATACTTTTGTTTCAATTTATTCTGTGCGACGATGACTTCCTAAATGTATAAATTAAAGTTGCAATTAGTGTTATTGTTTTTTTTTTTGTGTTACTTACATACTATATTTTGACGACCGTGTCACCTTGACTATACAGCTTTCGTAAGTACTACTTAAAGGGTAAAATATTTAGAGACTGTTTAAAAATTAGTGGTCCAAAAGATTTCTTTTTATTTCATGATTTATAAACGTGCTATGTAACGCGTCAAGTAGTCATTACGATTTAATTATGATTAGTCATGATAATTTCGTACATACGAATGATCTAAAAATCTCATCTTAAAAAATAATACTAAACTTTCTCAATCTGTCACCTCTCATGTCTCATTTTATTATTTACTATGTTTGTTTCTGATTCTAAGCATGCATATATATATGTAAATAAATATATATTTATGTGCTCAATAATATCAATGCCAACGCCTGCTTAGTGAACGTGATAATTAAAAAATTATTATTTTAAAAAGTAATTTCTCATAGTCACGCACCTAACATGCGTATTTCAATTATTTAAAGACCGAAGCGGAAGGGAGAGGACGATCGATAAATGAAGGGAACAGAAGCGGCCTAACCGTAATAACGAACTGGCAAAGCGTTGGCTCTAAGCCCCCACTCTCCGACATCCGCTGACACACGCAGACATTTCTCGACACTTGCCGACACCTCCTCTTGCCGGCTGGTGGGGTGTCGGCAAGTGTCGAGAAATATCGCCACCGTCTTCGGGATAAAATAATCAAATTGTAGAAATAAGAGTAACAAACAATTTGTAGAAATAAGTGTCATAATAACAGTGCTCTTTTAAATAAAAAAAATATTTATCAAATCGATTCACAAGATTTATGTAAAAAAGATAATATAGTCTATACTCTAGATTCTAGTTAATTAAAAGACTGGATTGTGAGAAATGTATGTAAGGTAAAGAAAAAAAAATGAAACAAATCTAGCAAGATATTATGAAATCACTTTTGATTGAAGGAATCTGAAGTAAATGAGCAGACGGTTAGAGTTATCATCAAATCAAAAGTATTATCCGATTGCTTTAGATGGTTCCAAATGAAAGCTTAAACAATTTTTCTCCATAAAGTCTCTACATTTATTTAAAATTGAATAAATATCCCATATATGTTTCTATTTACGAAATGGAAAGCCAATCATCTGATAATCCCGCTTACACACTAAAGCATCCGACACTATATTCGAGCGCCATGAAACGCCAATAATTAATTGCGTCAATATAATAAATGAATTGGCGAAAGTTCCTTTGATGAATGAAATTAATTAATTTCTAGAAGTACTCGGCGGCGCGCCGGCTGCGGTCGGCCTTAGCAACGCTTCCATTTTGTTTTAATTACTTCAATATGAAATATTATTATAATTAATTATGTATTAACGGACACTTAATTTCTAATTAATCTTTGCATATATATATATATATATATATATATATATATATATATATATATATATATATATATATATATATATATATATATATATATATATATATATATATATATATATATATATATATATATATATATATATATATATATATATATATATATATATATATATATATATATATATATATATATATATATATATATATATATATATATATATATATATATATATATATATATATATATATATATATATATATATATATATATATATATATATATATATATATATATACATATATATATATATATATATATATATATATATATATATATATATATATATATATATATATATATATATATATATATATATATATATATATATATATATATATATATATATATATATATATATATATATATATATATATATATATATATATATATATATATATATATATATATATATATATATATATATATATATATTGATAAAGTAAAGTTAAGTAAACTATGAGTAAAATTGCAGCCATTGCGTGTGTTGACACACGTATAGTACGTATTCATACAAACATAAAATTAACATCATAATAAGCATAAACGTAAAATACCACTGAACTGAACCACTTGCAAATCTAATACTTTATATCAAAAACAAGAATGTAATTAATATATTACAATCTCAGATTAAAAAGACTAAAAAAATGAAAACATATTATTTGTGGCAGTTGTAAGCAGGTAACGACCCGCACTGGAGGGGAACTAACCTGGAATATTGTTCTTGACTGGCTCTGTGTGAATATCTGTCCGAACACGCACGAAACATATTATAATTGATGTGTGTTCCGATGTTTTAAAGTAAGCTTTAAGACCTTCTTTTTAAAAATTAAAAAAAATATATCCAATCATTAAAAGTACTCTGTAAATATAGTTCTCTATCCCATAGTATTAGTCAATCTATTCCTTAGAGAAAGTTTGTCTAAGGATTTCTAAGCTTATAATTTTTTTATATTTTATAGCTTCATGCTTTATCCTGCATATTGCAGGGTAGGCAGAGAGAAGTTCCCCACTTTCCGCCTTTTTTTTCGAGGCATTGCGTGTTGAATGGCGGAACTCAACTATATTCATATTATTTTTTTATAATATATAAATAGACTTGAATTAAAATATAATCTTATTTTATTAAACACGAATTACCTCATGATGTTACGGACATTGACAGCAAAATAGTTACTATATAGATATATGCGTGTTCTTGATGAATAAATGAGCATCGACGATATATAGTAGTAGGAAGGTATATTCGGTGTGGCTGGGAAAATACAAGAGGATAGTAACTTTGAAACACAATAAGCAGTCCTATCAGAGCTGGAAATACACTGTCATAATGAAAAAAAAATCACATATCAACAAGGCAAAGCATAAAAAGAGAACATTTAATAATATGTATTAAAATACGATTATATCCAGATTTATCGATGCACCAGCAAAAACATTACAATGGAGGTAGCCTGATGGCCTTACGAAAATATTATAGGGTACATGCTTTATCCCATATATAACCAGAGGAAAGAAAATAGAAATAGAAAAATCCATCCTCTCCGAGTGGAAATCAGACCAACTAACCGTTGCGTTTACACGTAGACGTATGCTACTCCGCTACGACGGTCTTATAGTTAAGTTCCATATTTTTATTATTTAGTACTAAAAAATATATTTTATGATTGTATTGTTTGTGCAAGAAATAAAATAATAAAAGAAAGAAGCATATAATACGTATTCGTATACCTGCGTTGTATGTACATACATACATGCACTTGTACGTGAGGTGCATACACACGAAGTTTTCAAAGCAATTACACCGGCGCTAAGTTCTGTTTGAGCTGAAAATTCCTGAAACGCATGTGAAATCTCACAAAGAATTTTGAAATTAAGCTTTAAAAACTTCTTTCATTTCATTCGCTCAATCCTTAGTTAAAGCAAAAGTAGTACTCGTTTTAGTTCAACGCAAAGCTGCTAAAAAAGAATACTTTTAGTAACGGCTTATTAAAATAACGATATCATTAACCAGGAATACGTTTAAAGAGAACTTAGTCGTGATTCGTGAAAATGAAAAAAGGCACACTTTATGATACCAAGACACAAAAAAAGAAAGTTTTTGAACTCACTTCTGGTCTCTACAGGCTCAGGGAGCTTAGTATAAATATGTTCATATGAAATAACTTAACTTATTCAGTTCTCCCTCGAGCGGAGTTCGAAAGTTTGTAACTTATAATGGGAAAATTCTCTTATTTTCTTTGACAGTCATTAAAAATTATAAAGTCTACTTCATATATTCTGTGTTTGGTTTGTATAAAACGTAAAAAGCTATACGTATGTGTGCATACTAATATATAATACATTGATAATTTTTAATTGTATTTAACACGAATATGTTTCTCAATTTTTATAAAATGTCTTAATACTAGGTTCCTTTGGTTTTCCTGCAGTCACCTCTGGTAGGTAAAGGCGTGTGCGGGATAAAACGTTAAGACTTGAATGAATCAAGTAAGTTAATATACATTATACAATTTTTATTTTAAATGCCACATTTTATGTAAATATAATTTGTATTATGTCAAAAATAAATATTCCTCATACGCATGTATATAGCTTAAGAGGCAATAGTAATCTTAGGCTAGTTTTTGAACTTTTAAGAAACATTTTTGAGTAAATTTTAAAATACCAATATCAAGAGTATCGAATATACAGAACAATATCTCCCATGCAACAAATACGTATGCACATATTTGCTCCGTAACAAAGTTACCGTTCGCTTCGAGATTCATGTTTTATTTATTTGTTCACTTCTGTTTATATTTTTGTGTTAATTCAGTTTTTCACCAATCCAACGGCTGATATTTTGAATTTTAAATTTCTTAACACTTCATATAAAAAAATAAATAAAATGAAGTTAAATTGGGTATCAATCAGCTATGTATGTCTTATTAATGTATTTTGTATTTCGTATTTGTTTATAGAACACACGATATATGAAAATTGTGTAATAATTATGATTATAATGTTTAGTATCCCATGTCGTAGAAAACCTATTGATCAATAATTTTTCATTTTAAAATAAATTGAATTGAAACCTGACGTTTCGAACACTTTGCAGTAGTCCGGGGTCAGGACTCGCGGGTAGACTGAGGTGGCATTCGTCTGTCATTTGATATAATTATTATATCAAACTACCGCCAATGGTTCCTGAGTTGCCTCGCGTACTGCCCTGGTTCCCTGCAGAATGAGCTCAGCGTCTCCTGCCCTCTGGTGTGTTGAGGATTTTATGATATTTTTTCAATTTTACGGTTATTGGCTAGTAGAACCCAACGTATTTGATTTTTATAAGGCGAAAGAGTGTGCTAACAGTGCTTATTACCTAAACCTACACATGTATGTACGTGTAATTAAGGTTACGTTATTGTAATATAGAGCGTCTATGGGTAATATTGTTTTAATTTTAGATTACTGTGATACAATACATTATTCCCGCCTCTCTGTTACAATATTTGTAAAAAAAGCAAAAAAAATAAAGTATCATAATTCTACCCCTTGCTCGCTGAGCTGACTGTGAAAAATATATGAAGATTAAAAATAAACAAAAGGCAAATACAAAATAAAGTAATAAAGCCAATAAGATTCATTTATTACGTTATCATAACAGATTTCCACGACTACCTCTCGGACTAGGTCTACACTTCGCAGTGCGCTTTTCCTGATACATTTCCCGCGGGACACCCTACAGCCACACCGTACAGGCAACTCACTAGTTTCATATTACCTGCGGTCCTGGAAGTAAAATATTACTAACTATCTTAATACGATTTGTGTTATTGGAGAAGAGGGACGGGGGCTTAACTTGAAAGCTTTTAATTTAGTATTTTCATATTAATAGAAATATTAATAAATATGACGTTATTGTATTTCGTTGATATGCATCTATCCAAAAGAACTTTGTTAAATAACGATGACGAACGATAACACATCTTCCAAAATCACTTTCGTTTAGAAATCGCAACCAACGCGTAAAATAAGTTTATTGATTTTGTTTCCAACCTTGACCCTAATCGATGTCTGAAGGCTGGACGGACACTGGTCGTTATATTTTCTTTTTTCAAAATATTAAGTACTTAATATCGGTTTAATTGTTTTTAGCAAATTTGTTGTAATAATAACATGATATATTTTAAATGGATAATTTTTGGTTTTGTAACTTAACGTGCATAGTCTGACGGTTGATTAAATTATCCAGTTATTCGAAATTGACACATAAATATATTTGTACACTCAGTGCGATTTGATATGTAATATAGGCAATATTTTAAATATAACAACTTCAAAATTCTCTACTCCACAAGCACTTTACGGTAAAATACGTCTTAAATGTACGAAACATTATTCCGTAATCTCGTCAAACGTTTAGCTTGAAATGTGTAGTATTTCATTAAATCCTAAATGAATTTAATTACCGTGACCCAGTTCCCGTCGTACAAGTGCATACGATGAGAACTAAATGAACCTACAAAGCAAAACAAAAACGCTTCACGCTTAATCCTCATCTCTTAAACGTACACAAATTTAACCTGGTAGTGGAACGTTCCATTCTTTACTTTAAACTAAAACTTAAAAAGATAAAAATTATATTCACAGAAGATTGAACCTGTAACCATAGTGTTATTTCAAGACTTGCTCAATGCGTCATGTGCGTCTGCGTGAGTGGACAAATTGTATATATTATTTTATTATTTTATCAGCGGTCTGTACCCGGGCCTCGAGCACGGGACTCACAGCCGCCGGCGGGTGATTGATCAAGCGTCGTTAAACTCGCACATTTGTCAACTCAGCTATATACGTTGTTTTTTGCTCTAAATCTAAACCAGAGTACAGTTTTACTAAAATTAGTTTGAGTGAGGACATTTACTGAATATATGCGGTGGTATATATACACAGAACATTTACATTTTAATTTCAGAAGAAAGTGGACGAGACTCATTAAGAACTATATGACTTGTGACAGCACTTTTTCTAAGAAATTACATAAAAAATAATATTTACTTTATTTCTGTTAACGTCAAAGCAAAGTTTAAACTTTAAATTGCTTTGGTGTCTTTAAACAATTCGCAAAGTTTTAGTAACAATCGGTGATTTAAGATGATGTCCTCCAGATGACGTCAAAGGAATAAAATAATTATATAAGTGGAGAATTCAGTTTATTTGTTTTAATATAATATAATTATTAATTTTTATTTATTTTAATATAATATAATAATTTGCCTGTAACGGGGTTTCTGGGAGAAGATGGATTTTTCTATTTATATTTTTTTCGCCCTGGCAACTAGGCGAAACGCGGGGTTGAGTTCCGCCACTCAACAAGCAATGCCCCGACAAAGGCGGAAAATAATAAAAATAAAAATGTTGACAATCATTTTTTGTTTCTTTCAATTTCCTATAAACGTCAATGTCAATAAAATAAAATAATGTAAATAAAATAAATGATCAAAACACAATATTGAGAATATATTTTCGAATCGTTCGCTGTTCGCTCTGAGGACTGTTCGTGAGTCGTACAAATCCCCAATTAATTAGTCGACTTCTTATTGTAAGAATCCATTTGTCTCAACGTCGTCCTCTTCAAAGGAAATTAATGAAAATTGAAAACTTATTAATTAATTTCTTTACAAGAAATCGACGTAAGGAGATAAGACAGACGTTTTAATATTAACTTGTGAAATTAAATATCATGATTTTTTTCTACAACGTGACTTCACGCAATAGTTGTCATGTAGCTTGCTACCTGAGAGCGAGACACAGAGAAATTAAACTGTTTCTTTTAAATTGTCTTTGAATTGGTTCAATGGTTTTTTCAATAATTAACTTTTTTTTATAGCTGTACGCTTTATCTCGCACATAGCTGGGTAGACACAGAGAATCGCAGGAAACATAGAAAAATAGTGTTAAGACACTCCATTACCTGCTTTCCACCATTTTTGAAGTATTACGTGTTAAGTGGCGGAACTCAACGCCGTGCTTTGCCTATTTACCAAAGCGTAGAAAACAACAAGGAAATACTCTTTTCCCTGAATTGGATTCGAACCCACAAACAGTCGCATTTACATGCAAAAATTTCGCCTCTGTGCCACGACGGTCTTAAATAATTAACTTTTTGGTTTCACGCTTTTTATCCCGCACATGGCAGGGCAGGCACAGGGTAATTAACTAATCAATATGTAACATTAATAAAATTTGAATTAGAGACGTTTTCGCTCTGTCTTCTACATCATATCTCTTAAGAATTATTTAAATAATTAAATAGTATCGATAGTTTTGTTTATAAACCAGGGTCCTTTCCATTTTTATGATATAGAACGTCGATTGTATGTGTACTGTAGACAGCTACATTTCAGTTTGCTTCATTACTTGAATTGAAAAATAAAAGAACAAAATCGTTAAACATAAAAGGACGAACTAAATTGTAATCTAACGGCCCTTTGTTTAACAAGTATTTCACAATCTTTTGAATTTTAACCTTTGAGAAAGTTTACATTTCCAAGAAAAACAGAAAAATTATTTAATTAATTCTAATAATGAATGATTTCCAAAAGCTTCCTGACCAAAAACAAATCTCTTTCCCATATACAGACAGTAGATAATATCATCTTATATATTTAAACATAAATATTATTATATAACAGAACTAACGCCGCTCTACTGGAAAACAATGGCACATATAAATAGAATATAAATCCGCTTGTTGTATAATATAATATATAATATGTATGCTTTACTTTTTTACTTTACAGCCGCGAGCCAAGTGTAAATGAGAGTAATAAAACTGACAATACACTGTGCCAGTACATCTCTCCCTCCACAGAGGATGGGAAAGGGAGGTCTACACACGACGATGAGTTACGTCGTAAACAATATTACTACGACACCTTGGTCTACTAAATCTGTATGTACATAAGTTAGATTTTACTAGAACGAATGTCGTGTGTCATGGAGGTATTGTGGATATCATTGCTGTTGATCTCTGAGGTCCTAATTTGGTTATTCAGTTAGAGTATGATTTTAATAACGTTTTTTAATTTAATAACATCTACTTCAATAGTACAAAAGCTTTGCGAAAAGTTTCAAAATGAAGACACTTATTTGAGTTTTCATTTTTAAATTCAAAGTTGGGCAAAAAATGATACAGATCCCATCTTCACAAATAGTCTCCGCGTGCTGACTTAGATGTATATATGTCATGCTTGAAGGTAGATTAAAACGATGTACGTTTATGTATATGTTTTGGTAGTAAACGTTCACAACTATGTAATCGTGGATACTTTTATACTTATACTTTTTTATCAACATCAAAAAGCCTTCCCATAAAGCTTATAAACCTAAAATATTAGAAATTCCTGAAAATCTAATATAGTCGGAATTTCTACGGATTCACATTTTTCTATATAATACGTGTGTGTATATACGAGTATGTAAACGATGTACACACGAAGCAACAGATATTCCTAGATGAGTATATCTTTAAAGCTTCACGACGTTCTTCGAACACCGCCCGAGGCGCGGTAGCGCTCGTCTCGACGACCGCCACTCGACAAGTTTCCTCGCAGCTCCTTTAACTCTAACAATATGATAACTTTATCTTTCACAATTAATATATTTACTATAAACATTCAGCAATACACTGGCATATATTTAAAATAAATAAGTACTCAAAGAATAAGTAACACTCGTTGTGTCATGTAATATTTCATAATCGAGCAATAAGACCCTATTTCATACTCTTTGCCCAACTATAGGTACTGCATTTATAATTTATTGCCATTTATATATTTCTTTTTTATATATCGAAATATCTATTATATTGTATCTAAACTTTATGTGGTCTATGGCGTGAAAATCAATTTTTCCATCACGTCATCACTATTGCATGGTCATGTCGTTCAATCTTTAAATAATAATTTTGAAATAAATCGTCATCAAATAAACTACAAAATGGCTTATATATTGTTAATTTACTATATTATTTTATATATGTTATATACTTAGAAATAAATATTTTAAACTAAAAATATGAGAAAAATATTTATCACATTTTAGCCACTACCGTGCTTCTTAAAATGTCACAATTGCCAATTAAACAACAGAAAAGTATCCGAGCAAAATAAATATAAAGAAAAACTAAATACAATTCAAATTTTCTTTCAAATCAGTTTGCACGTGACTAGTTACATAGCTTGTATTGTGAGAGTAATAAGACCAACACAGCGGGAAGACCTTCGGAACAAACAACAGGTAACACAGCCCCACTGTACACATTATTAACAAAGATAGTCCTGGCCGTGGTAGAGCAGACGGGCGGGCGGGTGGTTGGGCGGTTCGGCGGGCGGGCGGTTGATAAAAAGTATAAATGTGTTTTTAAGTTTTCACTCTTATAAAGAATGATATTTAATACATAAAATAGTAAATATTGTAACATTAAACGTATCCAATGGACATTTCGCAAACGTACCCTGTCGTTTCACGTTATCTCATATGAAAAAATAATCTTTCACAGGAATCCTATAACAGTTTTAACATAGCAAAACTTCTTTATATGCTGTAATGTTTTTTTTACCTGGAAATTGATAAAATTTTTAGTAACAAAAAAAATAAATAAATTGTCAATACATTTAATTGAAATCGAAACATTTTTATACTTACTCTTATTTTGTAAGAAATATAAAAACATTTATAATTGGTGTGGTATATCAATAAAAGAAGTATTTTCCTTCCTAAACCAAATAAAATATTTGTAGCAGCCTAGTGTTAAGACACTGTGCTCACTCTTGTTTTAGTGCATTTGACCAAAAATAAGCCTGGTGCGGCGTCTTACTATACAAAAGTAATTTACTTGCAATATGATATCGCACTACAGTCACAAGTCTACTACCGCAGTAGCTAAGTCCAATAGCGATAGCCCCGGGCGTTGTTTGCATTCCATTACCTCAGTGTCGTTCCGCACGTACTATCAGTATAATTACGCGGCGCTCCGTCCACTGTACTGTATACTGTACTCTAGTGTACAGTATAGTATAAAACTTGTTCCTGGCAATGAGGTTATGTTTCTTATGAATTTGTTTACTGTTTACACTAAGTTTTTGATATTGCAATTGCTATGACACAGTCATACTTCAAATTTCAGGCATATCCACAATCTAAAATTTTTTAATTTTTTTACTGTATATTCTATAACGTAAAGAAACATATCAAATTATGAAAGTATTTTAAATAACTGCGACATCTCGTTATTTCACGAAATATGACAGTAATTGATTTTCTCTTAAGATTCACTATACATAAATGATTCGTCCGCCGCCGTTACAGAAACTAACGTAAACGACAATATCTTGAATTCGAGTAGAATTTCTAAAATCAAACATTCTTTTTACCGTGAAATATCAAGAAAAGTAAGACTGAAATATGACAGAATAAAATAAAAATAAAATAATAGATAAATTGAATTATATTAATATAATAAAAAAGCCGAGCAATTTCTTCTTCAATGTTTTTCTTTAAGCGCATTACACGCGTATTTTACAATGAGGCTCACTCACTCGCACTCGCAGTATATTCGTTACATCGCGTCTTTGTTAACTAAGGACCAATTAAGTTTAAGTTGAACCATTTTACAGAAAGCTTTAAACATTGTGTTTTATAACTACATAGCAAGCTTTTATTCGAAATTTCATTTAAGAAATAAAATATATAAACATTTCGTTGCTATTGTATTAATTTAATTCAAATTTTCTTATATAGAGATATATCACTGAGTGTAGAACTTAATGTTTTAGTAAAATATTTGTATTTCCTAATACATAATATATTTTTATTTGCTTAGAGATTCACTATGCTTTTGTAGTATTTCAAAGAATCATATAAATTATTACTTAGAGACAGCTTTGAGTTCCGCCACTCAACACGCAATGCCTCGAAAACGGCGGAAAGCGGGGACGTAGAAAGCAGGGGCTAAGCAACGGAGTGTCTTATTTTCATTATCAGCTTATTTTCTACCATATCATGTCATGTACATACATACATATGTACATACGTACTCATAATGTATGATAATTATAAAATTGTAGAGACGGTAACAAGTGTGTACTATGTCGAGACAAATTGGAAACTCAGAAAATGTATCATCATTAAAGAACAATAGCGTGCCTCTGACTCTAAAGAAACATAAACACATATGTACACACACACACACGCACACACACACGCACACGTGTCTATGCATGTGAACATAATTGCAATGAACACAAACACACACACAGGCATTCTGTGTATATTCAAATTAATACGGGAAATACGGAAAAACTACGCTCATTATTTTATTGAATGTGACAATGTAAGCCGTGCGCCGTTGTACGAGAGAGCGGCGCGCCAGAGGCGAGGACGGGGCTAGGGGGGAGGGAGGTGTGCGCAGAGCGGGGAACTAGTGGAGTACATTTGTACTTTATATTACTATGTTATAAAGATTTCATTTTAATATTTTGCTTTGCTTCCATATTTTCTCTTAGTTTGAGGCATAACTGGTGGGTGTGTCAGAACCGTCGTGGCGTAGAGGAGTAGCGACTACATGTAAATGCGACGGTTTGTGAGTTCAATTCCCACTCGGAGAAAATGGAATTTTTATTTTTAATTTCTTCGCTTTAGAAACTAGGCAAATAGTGGCGTTGAGTTCCGCCACTCGACACGCAATGCCTCGAAAAATTCAGATGCCAGGCAGAGGGAACTGCAAGAACCATAGGAACCTAGTGCCAGTAGGACTAGGTTCCTATGGTTCTTGCAGTTCCCTCTGCCTACCCTGCCATGTGCGGGATAAAAGCATGAAGACGTAAAAATAAAAAAAACCTGATGTGTAATTCTGTTATATTTTTGTCTTACCACTCTTCTTTTAATGCAAATTATGTTATATTCAATCGAATAAAACAGAAAAAATAGACATTACATTTCATTTTATAAATTACAAAAGATCTTGCAATTACATCAGCACACGAGCAACGTCCTTCATCCTCCCCTCAAGAATTTTCTATGTATTTTTAAACATAAAATAAATATTATTTTAACCTCTCATCTTGAACATAAACAATGATATCTTCTTACAGTTTAGTAAACTACAAATACTAAAGAGTGAAATTCAATAAAACGTTAAATGTAAGTGTCTATCAAGACGACGGCCTGAAGACGGTCTTTCAGAGAGCTCGAGATCGACCCCGAAGTGAAGACAACTTATAATTACTTGCAATCATTTCTTAGGGAAAGTTAGATCGACTTGCTACTTTCTGTGAGTAATTTAAGGTGGATCGAGAAGTGAGCTGAGCCGACTTTGTGTTTGGGCAAGTTGTTGGCAAATTTTAGTTTGAAACACAATTATTGTTGATTTAACGAGATATAGTTCGGTACTTCAGGCCTACGCAACTGAAATTCGATAATAAAGAGTAAGTTTATGCTTTTGACATAATGCAGTAAAAAATATTCTTATTTTACATATATGTCGGCGCTAGGCCGCTTCATCTTTCACAATAAAATTACAGAGTAATATCAATTGTTTTTCTTTTACAATAGTTAATATGAGACAAAAGAGATGAATTTTACGTAATTAGGTCATTTTCATTTGCTTACCAACTGACATTTTTGTTCAATATTTGAAAATAACAAATAAGTTTTACTGATTTGAATAGTTAAACATTAATTTCAATACTAAATAATTTCTAACAATATAATCATAAAATGTATACTGACAGTTGTGGCGCAGAGGCGCAAAGTCTGCCTGTAACGCGACGGTTTCTGGGTTCGATCCCTAGTCGGAGAAGATGGATTTTTCTATTTCTATTTTCTTTGCTCTGGCAAACTAGGCAAAGCGCGGCGTTGAGTTCCGCCACTTAACACGCAATGCCTCGAAAAAGGCGGAAAGCGGGGACAAAAAAGCAGGGACTAGGCAACGGTGTTAATACAACACTAGGTTCCCACTGTCCCTTCAGTTCCTTCTGTCTATCCTGCCATGTGCGGGACAAAGCGTGAAGCTAAAAAATAAAAAAAAATGTATATTGATATGCGCCCATATATATTTATATCCTTTTTTTAGCTTCACCTGGGGGTCGAAGATGGAAGGCTTGCACGTAGCGACCCCTGCCAGCCCTACCTAGGGCTGCAACAGTCCATCAGCCACGAGCACCATACGGGAGCACACTGCTAGGGCGTCCCCCCGAGGCGACGCGCACCAGTGCGTCCCCGCTGGTGTGACAAGTGGAGACGAATGCGGCGTTGGGGACCGCCACCCAGCACGCCATGTCCGGAACGGCGGGAAGTGGAGGACGGAGCTACAAATAGCTGCGTGGAATGTAAGAGGAGGGATGGACCAGAAGATGAATGAACTATTAGATGTGATGGATGAGCGAGATTTGGATGTCATTTGTATGACTGAGACCAAGCGAAAGGGCAATGATGCAACCGATTTGCCGGGCAGCCGCGTCGCTCTCTGGGCCGGCGTTCCAGAGAGCGAACGCGGTTGTCAAGGTGTAGGTGTGTTATTGTCCTCTCGATTGGTTAGTGCAGTGGTAGAGTACGAGGCGATCAACCCTAGACTGCTTTGGGTTCGCTTCAAGCTGGGGATTACAAGAATATTCTTGTTGGTGGCATATGCTCCGGTATCCTCAGCTTCATTGAGCGAACTTGAGGGGTTTTGGGAGAGTGTCAGGGATGTTCTAGGCAGTGTTAGAGGAAATGAAAAATTAATATTATGTGGAGACATGAATGGATGGGTCGGAACCGCGAGAAGTGGTTACGAAGGTGTGTTAGGTCAATATGGTGACAGAAGAGTGAATGAGGCTGGAAAGCTCATTTTGGAACTTTGCAAGGAAAGGAATTTGTTTGTGGCAAACACGATGCTTGACCACAAACAAATTCACATGTATACATGGGAGCGCATGGGAGAGAAAAGTATGATTGACTTATTCCTAGTGGATCAGCGGATTCGAAAACAAGTGATGGACACACGTGTGTTTAGGGGTGCCGACTTGGGAACGGACCACTATCTAGTAATTGCTAGATTTAGGTTAGTTTGTTCGTAGGATGGCGTAGCCGCACAAGGTGTTCATACTTGGAATCGAATTATCGCATAAGAAGCTGGAAGCTTCAAGATCCACCGATCAGAGAGGAATATACAGAAAGGGTTTCCAAAAAGCTAGACAGTTGTGAAACAGGAAATGAAAACGTTGAAGTATGTTGGCAGAACCTTAGGAACTGCATGGTGGAAGCTGCGACAGAGGTATGTGGTACAATGAAAAGAGGCTTTAGTAAAAAGCGTGACGAATGGTGGGATGATGAAGTGAGAGTTGCTGTAGAAAGAAAGAAGAAGGCATGGCAGGATTATAAAGCCTCGGGTAAGAATAAAAGTATGAGAGAGATTAAAAAGAAAGAGTACAAGCTGCAAAAGCACCAAACGAAAGCACTGATAAAGATGAAGCGTGAAATAAACGAGAGTAAAAGAGATGAAAGGTTGACGAGCAACTTCCGGGATAACACGAAGCTTTTCTGGCGAGAAGTTAGTGATTCACGGAGTTGTTCGTCAACCTTTAGAATGAAAGGGGTGCTTTCGAAGGACGGTGAGATATTCACAAACAGATAACACGTTTTGCAGCGATGGGCGGAATTCTATAAGGTGATGTATGAATGTGATGACGCTTCTGCCTCAAGTAACAGCGACAAGCCGAGTCTTGATGTAGCAGATGGCGAAATCATTATAAAAGAAGTTGAGAGTGCAATAAGAAGCTTGAAATGTGGTAAGTCAGCGGGAGCGGATGGAGTTACTGCCGAGATGATCAAATATAGGGGGTCGAAGATGGAAGGCTTGCACGCAGCGATCCCTGCCAGCCCTACCTAGGGCTGCAACATTTCATCAGCCACGAGCACCATACGGGAGCACACTGCTAGGGCGTACCCCCGAGGCGACGCGCACCAGTGCGTCCCCGCTGGTGTGAAAAGTGGAGACGAATGCGGCGTTGGGGACCGCCACCCAGCACGCCATGTCCGGAACGGCGGGAAGTGGAGGACGGAGTTACAAATAGCTGCGTGGAATGTAAGAGGAGGGATGGACCAGAAGATGAATGAGCTATTAGATGTGATGGATGAGCGAGATTTGGATGTCATTTGTATGACTGAGACCAAACGAAAGGGTAATAATGCAACCAATTTGCCGGGCAGCCGCGTCGCTCTCTGGGCCGGCGTTCCAGAGAGCGAACGCGGTTGTCAAGGTGTAGGTGTGTTATTGTCCTCTCGATTGGTTAGTGCAGTGGTAGAGTACGAGGCGATCAACCCTAGACTGCTTTGGGTTCGCTTCAAGCTGGGGATTACAAGAATATTCTTGTTGGTGGCATATGCTCCGGTATCCTCAGCTTCATTGAGCGAACTTGAGGGGTTTTGGGAGAGTGTCAGGGATGTTCTAGGCAGTGTTAGAGGAAATGAAAAATTAATATTATGTGGAGACATGAACGGATGGGTCGGAACCGCGAGAAGTGGTTACGAAGGTGTGTTAGGTCATTATGGTGACAGAAGAGTGAATGAGGCTGGAAAGCTCATTTTGGAACTTTGCAAGGAAAGAAATTTGTTTGTGGCAAACACGATGTTTGACCACAAACAAATTCACATGTATACGTGGGAGCGCATGGGAGAGAAAAGTATGATTGATTTATTCCTAGTGGATCAGCGGATTCGAAAACAAGTGATGGACACACGTGTGTTTAGGGGTGCCGACTTGGGAACGGACCACTATCTAGTAATTGCTAGATTTAGGGGTTTGTTCGTAGGATGGCGTAACCGCACGAGGTGTTCATACTTGGAATCGAATTATCGCATAAGAAGCTGGAAGCTTCAAGATCCACCGATCAGAGAGGAATATATAGAAAGGGTTTCCGAAAAGCTTGACAGTTGTGAAATAGGAAATGAAAGTGTTGAAGTATGCTGGCAGAACCTTAGGAGCTGCATGGTGGAAGCTGCGACAGAGGTATGTGGTACAAGGAAAAGAGGCTTTAGTAAAAAGCGTGACGAATGGTGGGATGATGAAGTGAAAGATGCTGTAGAAAGAAAGAAGAAGGCATGGCAGGATTATAAAGCCTCGAGTAAAAATAAAAGTATGAGAGAGATTAAAAAGAAAGAGTATAAGCTGCAAAAGCACCAAACGAAAGCACTGATAAAGATGAAGCGTGAAAGAACCGAGAGTAAAAGAGATGAAAGGTTGACGAGCAACTTCCGGGATAATACGAAGCTTTTCTGGCGAGAAGTTAGTGACTCACGGAGTTGTTCGTCAACCTTTAAAATGAAAGGGGTGCTTTCGAAGGACGGTGAGATACTTACAAACAGATCACACGTTTTGCAGCGATGGGCGGAATTCTACAAGGAGATGTATGAATGTGATGACGCTTCTGTCTCAAGTGACAGCGACAAGCTGAGTCTTGATGTAGCAGATGGCGAAATCAGTATAAAAGAAGTTGAGAGTGCAATAAGAAGCTTGAAATGTGGTAAGTCAGCGGGAGCGGATGGAGTTACTGCCGAGATGATCAAATATGGTGGACCTCGCATCTTGGACTTGTTCTGGTTTCTGTGCAATTTATGCTGGAAATCGGGGGAGGTCCCAGATGATTGGCAAGGTGCAGTCATCGTGCCTTTGTATAAAGGCAAAGGTTCACAGATAGACTGTGCAAGCTATAGGGCAATCAGTTTGATTAGCTTAGGTGGTAAAGTATATGCAAAAATTTTAGCGAGAAGAATGCAAGACAGATCCGAAAGGCTACTGTGGGAGGCCCAAGGAGGTTTTAGACCTGGAAGAGGATGCATGGATCAGATCTTTTCCATCCGTATGATCACAGAGAAGTTTTTGGCTGTAAACCAGAAGGTTTTCTGTGCTTTTGTGGACTTGGAGAAGGCGTTCGACAGGGTTGTGAGAAAGAAGTTGTGGGAGATACTACCCCGGTACAATGTGAACGGACCCTTGCTGCAGGCTGTAAAATCTCTTTATAGAGATCACTCAGCCTGTGTGCGAGTAGGAGCCGACGTGTCGCCTCGGTTTGGCATCCAATCGGGTGTCAAACAGGGTTGTGCCGTGTCGGCTTGGTTGTTCAATTTGTATTTGGATAGCTGTCTCCAAGGACTGAAAGAAAGTGACATGGGTGTAAAAGTAGGTGACTTGAAGGTAAATTGCTTGTTGTACGCAGATGATGCAGTGCTTATTGCATCATCAGAAAGCGAGTTGCAGGCATTGGTCACCATTCTGAAAGACGGGTGTGAAACTAATGGTCTAAGCCTGAATGCAAGTAAGACAAAGGTTCTGGTATTTGAAAGAGACGAGGAAAGGACAGATTGCAAGATTTTCGTGAATGGAAATTTATTAGAACAAGTGAATGAAGTAGTATACTTGGGAAGTATGTTAAGTAGAGATGGTAGATACGAAATGGATGTGGAAAGACGTGTTGCTGCCGGTAACAGAATGAACGGTGCCTTAGCTGCGTTGTTGAGACGGCAGAACGTCAGCATCGCTGCACGTTTGGCCGTACACAATGCAGTTTTGGTTCCGACGCTGTTATATGGCAGTGAAACGTGGGTATTACAGAAGAAGAATGAAAGAAAGATGAATGCTGTGGAGATGCGATCTCTTCGAAGGATATGCGGAGTCAGCTTAGCTGACCGAATCCGCAACGAAGAGGTACACAGGATGGTAGGTACCAGCGAGGATGTCACAGTAAGAATGAAGAAGAACGTGCTCAGGTGGTTTGGGCACGTCGAAAGAATGAGTGACGAAAGAATGGTAAAAAAGATATACGATGGAAAAGTGTGTGGTAAGAGAGGTAAGGGGAGACCTCGGTTGACTTTCAAAAACACAGTATCGAAGATACTGGAGGGAGGTCACGTAAAAAGCATGAGGACTCCCCGGAGAGCATGCATGAAGAGGTTAATGACAGTGGACGAGGCGAAAGAGGTATGCAGGGACCGCAGCGTTTAGCGCTCCGTTCTCTCTGACTACCCCGCTAGGGATAGAGCGTGAAGATATGTATGTATGTATGTTTTAGCTTCATCTGACAAATATCACACAATACAAAACAGGGCAGGTATTTTAGGTATATAACAAGTAGCATTTATGAAGTTGATAATACAACTAGAGTAAGAACATCAAAGTTGAATATATATTTTAATATTATTCGGATATCCCTTTTTATTTTAAATTATTTACTTATTTTAGTTTTACATAATTTACTTTCCGTTCTATCGTACACATAGTAGGGTTGGCAGAGGGACCATATTGTTAAAACATTCCATTCATTCAATTTAAACATTAAATCACTCGTAACGTAACTAATTATTAATATGAAACAATATAAATTATTTACTTTGTCAGCAATTAGCAAGTATATTACTAATTAAAATTGTGTACATATGTGATAGTAAATTTAAAGAGAATAAACTATTTTTTTTTGTGTCTTCACACTTTATCCCGCAAATATTGTTAAAATACTCCGTTCTCCGCTTTCCGACTTTTTTTATGAGTTGAGTGGCGGAACTCAACACCGCACTTGGCCTAGTTGTGAGAGCGAATAATCGAACGAGTATAAACTGTACACGTTAGCTAGGCGTAAGCTAATAATGTACAATAAAACATTTAAAGTACTTTAAGTATATGAGTGAATGTTCTCATTATTCAAACCAGTATCTAGACAATTGTTTATCATTTAAATGCCTCTCACGGGTAGCTTTGTCGGAGATAAACATGAAACAAGTGGAAGGCGCTCTGCGACCTCTCGACGGCCTCTCAACGGCCTCTCGGCGGCCTCTCGGTGGCCTCTCGTCCGCCTCTCGTCGGCCGCGCTAATAGAGACTACACAGCTCTATGAAGTATGATAGACACTAGTGTTTAATATTTATATATTTTATTAAAATAATTTATATTTTACGTAAGTTGATTGTTTCATTTTTTCGCAAGACAGGGTAGGCAGAGGGAACGTCAGGAACCATAGGAACCTAGTGTTAAGACACTCTGTTGCTTACTCCATGCTTTCTCCGTCCCTACTTTCCGCCTTCTTCGAGGCATTGCGTGTTGAGTGGCGGAATTCAACGCCGCGCTTTGCTTTTTTTATTTTTTTGTTCGTAATATAATGAAAGTGACTCGTTTTTTATTCATTTTTATATTGATATGCTATATACATAATGCTTACTGCTAATGAACAAAACATATAGGTAAATTACAGGCACAGTACTTTGCTTGTAATTCCGTCGGTAGTATTTCACATTACACGGTTGTCTGACATTTGCATGTGACGTCAGAGTAATGACCAACGAGAATTGAAAGTAATAACAATTTAGTAATGTTTCATACTTCTTTAATAATACAATTATATTTCAATTGGTAATAAATTAATATTTTCTTTTTTTAGGATTTCGTTTAGTTCCAAATATATACAAATATTTTACATCATATTATATTTCTTCTATTTACTTAATAAACAAATGTTGGAAAAACGATAAAATGATATGTGACAGAAATACAATCGCGAATTTTCATAAATAGCAAAATTTCTGTACATTATATTTGTTCGGATCTCGGATTAGAAGCTTCAAAAGGGTTTCAAGGTGTTTATTGTTGTTTATGCACGTGTGAAAAAAACAGGAAAATCTTTGTACAGCCTTGAGGAGGACGTGAATATTGAATACGATTGGATACTTTACGCTTTTATATCTTTGTTATTGCATTTTATCACTTAAATATCTCACTCTCTATATATATTACTTTATTATTGTTGTTGTATGTATATTTTGTATTAAAATAAATAAGGAGAATTCTTACATTTAGTTATTAGTACAAGTGAGTTATCTGCAGATATGTGCTTCGTTTTGTTAATTAAACACTTTTTAGGGATGATAAAATTTGAATTTTTTCTGTTAAAAGGCAGAATTTTTAAGACTGACAAGAAGGGTACGCAACTATTTTTCAAGCGTGTACAATTTGCTTTATCAATCAGGAACGTATATCAGTTATATGAGAAGTATAGCCGACGTACGCGTATAAAGAGTTCAACAAAATGTTGAGATTTCTAAAACGGTACCAAAAGTACTCAGTTCTTGATCAAAAAGTTGCCTCTCTAAGTGTGCACAAATAAAATGCTTCTACAAATGAGACATAATGATGATGATTGCGTATTATCAAAACTGTAAGGTCAAACAGTCCGACAAGACTAAAACATAATATGAATATAGCACTACAAATAATAATACCGTAAATATTCGTAGCCGCCCCGAGCTACATCGTGCTACGCCGTAGCTCCAGCGTACACCGTCCCGACTCCCGTGGAGCTCTCGTCGCTATGAATTGCTAATTGTCCTTTACTTCCACACGACCGCATAATATACCACTATTTTAACGCAAATTAACTTCGTTCTAAATAACGTTTTAAAGAGAACAGTTGAAATTAACTTAATTATAACGCCGTGTAATTTTAAAGTAGTAAGAGTAGCTTTGAAATTAAATTAATGAGTGTATTGAGATGTTGTGTTTTTTATAATTATTATTTATAAATGAGTCCCTCTTTTGCCAATTATAAGTAAATCGTTGTATATTATTGTTAGATATTGATTACTATTATAAGATATTGATTACACTACGCTTCAGTTCAGATTCGGTCTTTTTTAGCTTCCGGCTTTATCATATTCTAGTGGGGTAGGTAAAGGGAACTGTAGGAAACGAGAAGAGCTAATGTTAAGACACTCTGCACTAGTTTCTTATATTTTATTGGACGTATTAGGCTTTGTCATTGTTTATTAGGTAAATGTCATATACTACTGAGTCGCGTGCTTTCCGAACCGTCTTATATTGTTAATTCAAGGTAGAAGTTTGTAAAGAACGAAATTAGATCTAAAATCATATTAAAACGAGAATTAATGAAAGTTTAATTTTCATTGTAAATACAGAACAAATTCAAAAAAAACTGGAAACTATTTTATAATCTAAAATATTAATAAATAAATAATAAAAATAAATAAAATGTCTGATTTCAGTTGTTGAAACAAAACTTATAGTATGAGATGTATAAAAACAATGTACTAGAATAACACCGAAATGGCAAAAGTTCATCTCTTAAGGATAATGCATTAAAACTTTAATTAATTCTTTCACAAGATTATTTTGAACAATTAAAACTTTGTATGAAAAATTGCGAGTGGAGTTAAAATTCAAATACATTTACATATACATATGAATATTTTACGTCTCTCAGACATAGTGTAAGAGCTACTTAATTAATGTGACGTTTATCCTATACTAATATTACGTAGAACGTATACTCGTAAAGTAATATAACGTAGAACGTAGGACGATTGCGTAAACACTCAAGCACGTTATTAGAGGAAATATATGAGCCGAGACATTAATCATATAGCGTATTACCGTAAGGCTGGGCTTGACCCGTCACTGCCAGCTACCAGACTCCAACAACCGCTCTACCTTAGTATAAATTTCTTTGAAATAATATTTACCTAGGCTTTCGCTACAAAATAAATCTATAAAATATATGTTTCGATAAGGTATCATGTCGTTAAATAATACTAAAATAAATACTGGAATTCCAAATACTGAGACAAAGTACACACATTAGTACAGACTGAAAAAAAATTAATTATCTCTCTATGTTTGATTTAATTAAAGTATGATGTTTTTTTTATAGCTTCACGCTTTTATCCCGCATATAGCAGGAACCGTATGAACCTAGTGTTAAGACACTCCGTTGCTTAGTCCCTGCTTTCTTTGTCCCCGCTTTCCGCTCGTTTCCAGAGCGAAGAAAATGGAAATAGACAAATCCATCTTCTCCGAGTGGGAATCGAACCCTCAAACCGTCGCGTTTACAGGCAGATGCTTACGGCTCTGAGCCACGACGGTCCTCCGATGAAGTATGTTGTTCTTACCCAATATTTTGAACGTTTATATGTATTTAGAAATATATATATTTTATTTATGTCATGTTTAAATATGAGAAATATATAATTGTATGATACATATATACACTATGACATTTCGTTTTTATTTCTTTTTTACAAATGTAAAACGGATCGTTGTAATGCATGTGACCTTGCTAACGTTTTAATTAATTCCTAACCGCAAGCCCGTCGTTCAATATGACCGCATGTTATGACAATCCCTGGCATATACCTGTTAGAATAAATTAAGATTAATACATATTGAAATATACTAAAAATTTAATAATTTAATTGGTTATGAATTATTATAACTAAGTCTAAAAAATATTTCAGCAATAGTGATATGACTAAATATCATATTTCCCATGATTTTTACCTTTATACTTCCATAATAATATTAGCGGTTACTTAGATTTATATAACTACTGTTACTACATATTATGTAATTGTTAACAATTAATAAAAACAATATTGTTAACAATTACATAAATATGCCTATTTAGTTCATATATTATATTAATTCTATATTATTTTTTACGGTTGTTTATTTAGATATAAATAAATATCCTATCGTACTCGTACATTCGATGAAGCGTGACAACATTGCCACAACGATTAACTGTATTTCTTTTCATATATTATTATATAAAGAAAAAAGAACATCAATATATTTTTCACGATACTTAGAATCAGGTAATTAAATGTCGCTATACGGGTTAGCGCAGTAAAGTCACCGACCAAGGCTAGGATTACGAAACAGATTCAATTAATTCGCCATTTGCAGAGATGCTAACATCGAAATAAGTTGTATAAAGCATATAAAAATTTCGACTCAGCGTGATGAATAACGCATGTCTCAGTGGTGAGAGCGCTTGCACGGTTTGCAAGAGGGCGTGGGTTCGAGTCCCGCTGTGTTCAAATTTTTATATATTTTCTTTTACTCAGTGAGGTTGACACTTTAAAAGTTATAAAAATAATTCACCATTTGGTTAAAAAATTTTAAAATAATAAGAATGATACGTTCTACGTTTTGAACAATTTGGGATCAATCTGTTTTCTTTATATAAAAAATGAGTTGGTGTTATTCAAAAACCTACTTAATCATAGTCAGTTCTTAAATAAAATATATATTTACAACAAGCAGTCGGTAAGTCCTTGAGAAATTATTCGAAGTAATTATAAGTTTGGATTGATCCTCTGTTTATTTGTGAAAAGCTTCGCTCGTTTTCCTAAATATCGATTAAGTTTAGTGTTTACTCTATAAGGAAGAAGTTATTTACTAAGAAGGAAAATCAATATAAAGTCATAGAATACTACTTAGTTATCTAAATTATATGGACGAAAGACGCTTAGGAAGTTTTTAGCTCCACTAATCTCTGATTTTATAACAGAGAAGTGTCAAGACACTCACACTAGGCGTAGCTAGTTGAGCTTTTTTTGAGCTTCATAAGCTCTTGGTTAGTAAATCTTTTTAGGCTTAAATTGTTCTCATGTATCATGCTTTGTTTCATTGTTTTATAATATATTTAATATTATAACAGTGATATTTGCACAATAAGATTTCGTTTCTTAACTAATGTTTTGTATTTCAAAGATGGGACCTGTATAGAATTACTTAAGAAACTTTTATTTAGAAACGTGAGAAGGTATTGTACAATCTACCTATTAATTAATATTATTTAAAACTAATTTTATAAGTATACAATATCTGTTAAAACTATTTCACAAAGAAAGCAGTTGTGCTATATTTTTATTATAGTTTTATGGCATAAAGGTATATATTTAGTATCTAATTAAAGGTGTCAGATATTTTATCTTGTGTTAATAACATCATCTTATAGACTGAAGTACATATTAAAATCTCATATATTTAGTCCCTTGGAAGACACAAAGAAACAACAGCAGAGTAGTTAGATCTACAGAATACTTCCCGTTGACTAAGCAATGGTCTCAAAGCGTAGAGCGCTTGGAGACTATTGCTTAGTTTATTGCGTAATGTAGCGTAAAGTAGTGTAGTCTAGTCTATGACAAAAAGATACAACTTACAATATAAACTAGGAAAAAATATCTAAAAATAATTATTTTCAATTATATTGAAACAGGCTCTATACATTTTGTCATTATATAACTATTGTGACAGCTACATTCAAAATATATACGGAACCACGGATGCGTCAGCTCGGATCGTACGTGACCGACTTGAGAATTTAAATAAAATATGTATATATTTAGTGTTCAATTTAAAGTATTTAATATTTATGAACATTGCAGTGACATTTCCTCATTGATCATTCATGTACGACCAGACTACATATTAAAATAAAAACTTTTTTGCTGGCCATTACCAATTCTTGGCTTTAAAAAATGTTGAAAATGATGAGATTTGTGAAATAAACATTCTTTCCGTTTTGTTTAGAAGCTCTTATACTCAATATTATTTTCACTATATGAAATAATAATATAGAATATTTGCAGACTAATTTAGTAACAATATAATATATTTTATACTGAAATTGAACATAAAAAAGAATTTCTTTTAATTTAAGATTTTTATTTGTATATGGAGCGTGGAGCCTAGCAGCGTGCGTTGTGACGTCACTCCCTCTGCCCGCCGCTGAGCGCCACTCTGAGCTATAACTGTATAGTCGATAAGGACGCTGGTATAGACCGAGGGCTGGACTGTGAAAGATTTAATATAACAATCAAACAATAATTAACATGTATGTAGTAATTTTTATACAAAATATCAATAGTGCCTTAATTTAACAACGACAGAAAGTAAAATCAATAGAAAGATATCACCTATATAACTCAGATATGTACTTACATAAATAATTATCCAGCAATTGTCACAATTATCACAATTAATATAATACAAATCCGAAATCTAGCAGAATAATATAATAAGCCATCTGGTTTTATAAGTTGTAATTCTTGTCAGTGGAGGGTAGATAGAGATTCCTAACTATTGTTACATTATATCTGAGCATGGTCGTAGATGTCTTGTAATATAGTAGAACAACGTGTTCTTAAGGTTTGGGCACGTCGAGAGAATGAGTTATGAAATAATAGTTAAAATATATAGGTAACAAAAATGAACCACAATATATGTTAGTTTTATGTATATATTATGTATATTCTCTCATTCCTTTTACATCATTCTCTCGTGAGAACGAGAGAATGATGTAAAAGGTACAAGAAGCAAAATTGAGTGGCAAACGAGGCAAGAGGAGATCTCAGTTGACTTTCTCAAACACAATATTGAAGATAATAATAACAATAATTAGTATAATAATACTATATTGAAAAAAAGTAAAAAAATGGTTGCCTGTAAAGTGGGTTTTACGGGCGAAAATTTTACGTGACAACGTCTTTTTCTCGGTAGAATATTTATTGATATGAATAATAATTATAATATAAATTGCACAAATTTTAACTATAGAAAATATATTTTGTTTACTAAAACATTGTACATGTGTCAAGTGATACGCGCGGCGGACCGATCATAGTTCGGTGACAGTTGACACATCGTTACGTTACTTTTTCATAAGTGACTCCGAGCCGCAACCTAATTTAAGACGTTGTCACGTCAAAACATTGTACATGTGTCAAGTGATACGCGCGGCGGACCGATCATAGTTCGGTGACAGTTGACACATCGTTACGTTCCCATTTTCATATTTGACTCCGAGCCGCACAACCTAATTTAAGACGTTGTCACGTCAAAAATGGTTGCCTGTAAAGTGGGTTTTACGGGCGAAAATTTTACGTGACAACGTCTTTTTCTCGGTAGAATATTTATTGATATGAATAATAATTATAATATAAATTGCACAAATTTTAACTATAGAAAATATATTTTGTTTACTAAAACATTGTACATGTGTCAAGTGATACGCGCGGCGGACCGATCATAGTTCCGTGACAGTTGACACATCGTTACGTTACTTTTTCATAAGTGACTCCGAGCCGCAACCTAATTTAAGACGTTGTCACGTCAAAATCATTACAGGTATAATATGTACAATGGTCCCCTTATCACTGCAAGTGACCTTTTATAGGCATTTAGAGACTGTAAGCATTGTATGGAGATGGAAGAGTGCAAAAATATAAAACAAAATACAGATATTGGGAAAGGCAAGAAGACTTCCCGGAGTACAAATATGAACAGGTTAATGACAATGGACGAGTAAAAAGAAGTACGCAGAGACCGCAGCGATTGGCGCTATGTCGTCTTTCACTATGGGTTGCTAGGGATGAAGCTATATATGTAAGTATGTATTATAATAAATTTCTAAGCAAAAACGTTTCAAGCATAAATTTAACATATTGTAAATTTAACCGTCAACTGTTGAACGTGGTCGTCTCTCATCGAACACATGACTAATATACTCGTATATCGTTATGTACATATAATTTACTTTACAATATAGCGACAAATATATAGCAAAAGTAAAATAAATAAAAGAGTTATTTCATAAGTTCGGCCCCTGGTCTATAATTTCAGGCTTACTGTTCGTCTACTTTCGGATCTTTTCGTAACACGCTCGTATCTAGTCGTGTCGCGACCGTCGACTGGAGAGAACGTTGCGTAAGAAACTCTGTACGAATATATACGGAATTTGTATTTAAAATCGAGAGTGCAGTGCAAGTGACATGTGATTATTCGGACGGAAATTTAGAAAATGTGATATTTACCCACAAATTTGGACTTGGAATGTACATGGATAAAGGAGAATACATGTAAGATTGTTTTACACCTAGAGGTCACTTTATTTTCAGTCCCCTTGCTTTACCAAATTGTATAATGAGCTATATAGAATTACAGAGATATATCATGCAATGACTTCAAAAATATGTTTTTTATAAAATTGAATTGAATATCATTGTTAAATAATATATGATTGCGTACCATTAAAAACTGATTGAGATTCATAGTTCTCTATTATAGCAGCATATTTGGTGGAATTTAAATTGTCTTAAATTTCTGAAATGAAATCTGTAAACAATTTGACATCTTTTTACATTCACTCTTCTCTCGTATAAAGTGCGTCTCATATTTAGTGTTAAGATACTTCGTCGTTCATTTTGGATAAATTTCAGAGCTAAAACCTACTGAATAGTGAAAACTAGAGTAGTCTTAATATATTAGTGAAATATAAGATAATATTTCCTTGTCATGTGACGCTTTGGCTTAACATTCTTACAATGTATTGATCTAAAATATTTGATAAGTTAATAAATAGATTATTAAGAAAAAAAAATCATTTGAGTACGTTTGAAGTACGTTTTAGAAATGAATTAGTAATAGTTCTAGACAGACCGAGATCTTTTAGCAAGCTAAAGAGAGATTTCGCTGTTATACCTCTCGCTCCTACTTCCACCGCGTATGAATTTACTCTAAACCTATTCCTGGTCAGTTCGTACGTAAGCCCGAAATATTTATTAAGTTTGAAATTATGACTTTTAGGGATATTTTTCTTTCACGGAACTGTAAGTTCTACCAGTACTAAGCGTTTTAAGTTTCGAGAATAAAGAAAAATATCCGGTCTGGATGACGAAACACAAATATCCCCAGGGATGCTGTACTGTTTCTCATACGTGTCCATCAAAAGAGTCCAATCAGGAGCTGGATCTAATATTGAGAAAGGTTTTTGCGTGTGTTTTTTAACAGAACCTTCTTTCACAAGCTCTATTAAACGTTTGCTGGTTGTTATGTTTCTCTGTGCTCTTGCTACTGAAAGACTAACGGCTTCACGTATGATTTCTAGTACCTTGTCAAGGCGTCGCGAGTATTGACCACTTTCCAAGATTACCCTACACCCCACTAGCATATGTTTAGCTGTCCTCTTCTTACTAAAATCTTACTAAAGTACTTTGATCTGGAAGAGTCATTTGGAACGTTTATTGATTTAGGTAGAATTTTAGGAGTGCTGGAGACCAGTCGTCAATTAGGGTGCGCCATTTTTAAGCTAAAGAAATAAGGGCATTGCTTGTTAGCTCTACGATAACTCTTCAATCTGTATGACTTTATTGAGTCATTACGTAGCACAATCTTAATTTTATCGATTATGATAATAATGATCTAGAAAGTATATGTATATATTTATAGTCGAGTAAAGCCCACTATTTGGCGACCATTATAGTCGACGAATAGTCGGCTATTAGTCGGTTCGACATTTTGTTTGCGTAAAATGTATCTGAATACAAATTTTGCTTATTTTTTTTATTTTATAAGCCGTACATACTTGGGAATGTAAAACAAAGCATTTTATCTTTTAATGATATGGTATCGGTAAAATGTATAAAAATCGCAAAATTTAAAGATCTTATTACGTTACCAACGATTTTTTCCTTGGATATAGCTTTGTTTTTGTATTTATTAATAGATATATTTTAAAACCATCCTTGTGTATATCACCCAAGTCATAAGATTTTTTCATTTTAGACACATAATAAATAATCGGTTTTGTCGATTAGTCGCCTTCTTTACAACCAATTAGTCGGCTAGTCGGCCCTCTTCAGCCAAAGTGGGCACATCTCTAATTTATATATGTCTGTATTCTTATGCCTCCTAATAAATAATATTCTTACATTTTGTCATACATGATTAATATGTTGATTTCAATTAAACTTGTAATTAATTAATAATTCAAATACATTGTGACACTATTTGTTAGAAATGTTGCAATTTTTTCACTAATAATGTAACGATCTCTTTAATGTATTGAAACGCTAAGTAAAGTTGAACGCTAAGTTAACTTCTGCGTGTTAATAACTTCAAGAAAGACTTAACATTTTTGAATAAAATATAAAATTTTACTTAAAAATTAAACTTAAGTTAAAATTTTAGTCATATTATTCGTAAAGGTATAGTGTGCAATGACCGCAAAACCGAACTCTGAGCCTCGTCTTCTGTCACAAAATACTTGCACTATCGCTATTGTATATTTTTACGTTGTAATTTCTACCAGAGGTAGTTTTGTCATCGATTCAACAGTGGAATACTGTATTTCCTTTTTTTAGATTATGTTTTTCCAACTGAAAACGCGTAGTACTGATAGAACTTTCAGTTCCGTGGGAGACAAATATCCCTAAAAGTCATAACTTCAAACTTAAAAAATATTTGGCGCTAGCTAACGAACTGACCAGGAAAATATACAGAGTAAATTTA
>JAZFAU010000450.1:0-35000 GCA_037178615.1 Dione vanillae | reverse complement strand
GCAGTAACAGTTACCTCAGTCCACTGTCAATTAAGATATATCACTTGACGCATTTAGGTAATAATTATTTCTAATAAAAAGTCGCATCCGCAAAACTTAACGTCTTTTAAAAACAGCTTTAATTTGCACGTTTTTATCTAGTTTTTCTTCATACAGCATCGCTTTTTAACTCGCCTCTAACTCCCACTCTAAAAAATTGATTCTGTATTAAATCTTTTAAAAATTTATTAAAATTATAATAATCGTTAATCATCTTTCTGTTTCTACTATGTGCGGCTGAAGTTATCCAGATCGAGATCACAACTGATTTTACACATGCATAATCACACACATGTGCCATAGCTTTCATAATAGCTGAGAGAAGAGGCAGCCTTCTTACATAAGTCATACAATATAATAACAGTAGTATAAAAAAGCTATATACGAGTATCTGAACCAAATATAGAGTATATATAGAAAAAGGTCGTTTCCTTTGAAATACCATAACAAATAGCTATCATAACATTATGTTATACACGATCGAGGCTTATAAGAATGCTAAGACTTGCCTTACAAATTGCCCGAGGGAGGCTTAGCTCAGACCCTCGCATAGACGGTATCGTGAAACGACGGACGGTTTGTTATTTACCCATTTAAGCGTATAAAGTTCTGTTTTTATTGAACATAAGAAGAAGTCGGGAAAATCTTGTATTAAAACTTGCCGCCCACTATCGCTGGAAATATTTAGTAAAATATGATTCTTTTGTAGCTTCACGCTTTAACCTGCACATGGCAGGATATAAAGAGGGACCTGCAGGAATCGTAGAAACCTAGTGTTAAGACACTCCGTTGCTTAGTCCCTGCTTACTGCCTTTTTCGAATCGTGCTGAGTAGCGGAACTAGTTGCCAGAGCGAAGAAAATGGAAATAGAAAAATGCATCTTCCCCGAGTGGGAATCAAACCCACAAACCGTCACGATTACATGTAAACGCTACGCCTCTGCTCTACGACAGTCTAATGATTATGTCAATATAATATGCCGATATGCATTACAGACATTCATTGTAAATTAATTAATATCGTTTTGCTGTTATATATCCTATCGTCTCGAAAATAACGAATACTTGTCGTATATTAATATATTGTAAGAAATCACTAGTGTTTATTTAGTTGTGTATGTTTAGTTAGTTTGCTTTAAAGAAAAACATCAAAACACACATACACTACAAGTTTAGAGTGTACCGTGTTTGGACAGAGATTCTACGTTTTTTTTTTTTTTTATTTTATTTTTTTTTTTTTAGCTTCACGCTTTATCCCGCACATGGCAGGGTAGGCAGAGGGAACTGCAGGAACCATAAGAACCTAGTGTTAAGACACTCCGTTACTTAGTCCCTGCTTACTCCGTCCCCACTTTCCGCCGTTTTCGAGGCATTGCGTGTTGAGTGGCGGAACTCAACGCCGCGCTTTGCCTTAGATGCCAGAGCGAAGAAAATGGAAATAGAAAAATCCATCTTCTCCGACTGGGGATCGAACCCAGTAACCGTCGCGTTACAGGCAGACGTTGCACCTCTGCGCCACGACGGTCCTCAAGATTCTACATCATTACATTAAATGGAATAAGTAACTCAAAAACTATACTTCAGAGTAGCTCTCTTCCAGTACGGGCAGTTGATTATGTGAAACTGCCCCGATTGGCATTAATTCATCAAGCTTATATAATCTCTATTATCTAAGATTACCTCCTATTATAATAGACTCCTAACAATATATTAAAATTTGAGTGTCAAGTTCAAGTAAACGGCCTTTTCGTGCTAAATCTACATCTTATAATTATATAAGCCAATAGTAATTAAATCAAACCGATATAGTATTGTCTAAAATTAAATTAGTATATTTAAAAACAGTTTTCACTTTTTAACTATGTTTGAACAAAATTATAGACAGAAGCGTATTGAGTTGATTCTCAAAAACCTATTTTATTATGTGAATAAAATATATATTCTGAACATGAATTATAAACTTTATATAAGAGTACAATATCTCTTTAACTTATGACGTTTCAAGTAAGATCCCTTTTTTAAATCATTATATGGAAAGTATAATTTAAATTTTTAAAAGTAGCAGAGTACAACGCCGGTTGCGTATTTAAACATATCAAGAAAATATTTGAATATAAATCCATAAACTCATGAGGCAATATCATAAAATACAACTTAATTATAATAAAATATTATAGCATCGTTTTCTTTTGTTATTTCTGTCAATCCTGATTTACGTGGTTTTTCAAGTCTAGAAAAGCATTACATACATGTTGGCAAATTACAATAATCTATTGTAATATCTTTTTGTATAATTAATTAAAAATGACTTGCAAACATATGACTCACGGCTTTGCTCGAGTGGTTCTAGCTTTTTCTTAATAAGTCACATTATGCCGACAATAGGTACATGTTTCTTTTACATCATCCTTTAGCAAGCTCTAATTGATTTAGATCTCATAAATAAGTGGTTGTATCAAAATATTTTATCAGTTAACATTTCAATAACTATTTATTTATTTACTGTAAATGAAGGAGGTAAAGATGTATCTTTATCTCTTCCAATTATAATAAACAAAATTCCAATAAAATAAAACAAAATAAAAATAAGGAGAACTATTTACACTTGACTATATGTCAAAAAGCTCACATAAACTGTGTAAAATCGAAGCTTTCATCCTCGATTTCCATACTCGGTTCACTCCGCAATATAGTTCACGACACATTAGTGAAAGTACATCTATTATACTTAATAGATATTTAGGATACAAAATAAAGTTACGAAAATGTTATTAGTACTCATATTTAAATTTTACACAAAAATTACAGCAAAATAAAATTTAATAAATATTAAGAACTTAATAAATTTAATAAAAATTAAGCTTTAGTGTTTATTCTATAAATATAGTCAACTTTAGTTAGTTGTGCCTAAAATTAGAACAAAAAGCAAAAGGACGATAGCATCTGTAGAAGCACAATTATATAACAATATAGGCACATAAAGAGTGCGATGGGCACATTAAAAATGTAAGCTCGCTAAAAATGTTAAAAACACAGTTGACTCAAGATTTACTACGTAGCAAAAGTTCGTACATTAAGAAATAATATGTAAAAATACTACTTTGATTCATGAACAACGTATATGCTATGTTTTATATTTTTCTGTCAGTATGTTCTCAAGTAAGTGATGTGTATGTATGTTTTTTGATGAAAAATATCTTCAAATTTAACTTAAGAAATGGACATAGGGAGGAGAACAAAGGACACGTAGGGAGAGTATTTTAAGCAATACTGCTAGACACCTATATATAAATTGAGTGGTGCGCTGTGGCCCAGCAAGGTATATACTTGTAGGTGTAGGTTATAGTTCTAGAGAATTAATAATCAACTTTGATTATAACAATTCAAGCATTTAAATCATTTAAATCAATTCATAAAGATAATTAACAAGACAGTGGTTCCTCTTTTAGAGTAAAGCGCGTGGACGTCACACCAATAATATTGACGAAACAAAAAACTCGAAGTAGTGCTGCCGGCAATTTTTACACTACACACATTCTAAATAAATCACTTACGCACGGCTTGTACGTTAGATCTGTTACGTCAACTGTCAAATTAGCGTCCACGAAACCATTCGCTGGTATACATATATGTACTATCATTATCAACTTTTATATTTATATATCAATGTACCCTCGTAATTTAGATATTCAATTTTACCAAGTAAATCAGATTATGTCGTATTGCCAACAAGTATATACAAATGCCTTATCCCTAGCGGAGTAGTCAGAGAGAACGGAGCGCCAAACGTCCCTGCATACCTCTCTCGCCTCGTCCACTGTCATTAACCTCTTCATACATGCTCTCCGGGGAGTCCTCATGATTTTTACGTGACCTTCCTCCAGTATCTCCGATAGTGTATTTTACAAAAACATCCTTATCTCTGTTAGTCCTGATTTAAATTAAAACGACTATTATCAACTTTAGTACCTTCCCTACACTTTGGATTTTTGGATATTTTATTCCCGTTTTTTCTCATACAGCAGGGAATATTGAATTATTGAATCTAGCGATAGTCTAGTTAAATACTCTGTTAACATTTTCCACTGCAGAGCTCCGTGTTTTGTTTTGTTTTTGCAATAATGAGGAACATTGTATATATAATAGGTTTTGCATTACATTACTACTATAAATATTATTTTTTTGCTTAAAACAAACCCATATAAGCTTATAAAGAATGGTATATTTTTATATAATATCATAATTCAATAATTCCTTATTCTAAATTTTAAGATTTAATATAAAAGAAAAGTAAAGACATCATTGAAATTACAAATTTAACGTAAGTATTATTTTTTTGCTGTCGCTTAATTTTCGACGAACATATATGTTGGAAATTACAAATTTAACGTAAATATTATTTTTTTGCTGTCGCTTAATTTTCAACGAACATATAATATATGTTGATGGAATTTCCACTAAAAGAAAGTATTGAGAAGTTCGTTATTGAGACATTTGTCTGAATTTTTGACAAATTGTAAATATAAAAAAATGATACTTTATTTCTTAGGTTTTCATATACTTCTCTTTATTTTTTTAGGCAGAGGGAACTGCAGGGACCGCGGGAACCTAGTGTTAATACAGTGTTAATACACTGCTTAGCCCCTGCTTTCTCCGTCCCCGTAAAAGTACTTGATTTATATTGTATTATTTATGTATATATGTGTGTTGTCTTTGTAACGTAATAACATTCTATGGATGAGGATCGTAGATAAAGCGTAACTGCGTCACGATTACCAACAGCTTACTTAAAGAATTTTTGTTAAAGAAATTTAAGTGACTGCGGTCATACTATGAGAAAACGTACAAAAATTAACAACAAAACTCTTTTTCAATGAAAAGTGATAGTGCGATTCAGAGCTTATAAACCAAATTTAAAATATAGAAAGAAAAGTATATCTCAGTTAAACCTCATCTACTTTTTTCTAATGAAATCAGGACTATAGCAAGTACTTACAAAAAAATTATCTAATAGCTCATAGTGCTAACACCATAAGACGATAAAGCTTGCATTATCACATAGTTAAGAACGTTGTTGTAGGATCTATATCGCATTAATCAACATTTCATTTTATGTAGGCAGAGAGGAACTGCAAATAATGCAAATAATAGTTTCTAAGACGCTCTATTCCCTGATTTTCGCCTTTTTTTCAACGGTAGAACTCAACATAGCGGTTTGTCTAGCTGTGAAATAAAACCATCTTCTCCGAGTGGGAATCGAGTCCACAAACCGTCGCGTTTACAGGCAGACGCTACGCCTCTGCGCCATAACGGTCCTCTATAATAAAAAATGGTTGCCTGTAAAGTGGGTTTTACGGGCGAAAATTTTACGTGACAACGTCTTTTTCTCGGTAGAATATTTATTGATATGAATAATAATTATAGTATAAATTGCACAAATTTTAACTATAGAAAATATATTTTGTTTACTAAAACATTGTACATGTGTCAAGTGATACGCGCGGCGGACCGATCATAGTTCGGTGACAGTTGACACATCGTTACGTTACCATTTTCATATTTGACTCCGAGCCGCACAACCTAATTTAAGACGTTGTCACGTCAATAAATATTTAGTCAACATTAACAACTTTAATTCCAAACACGCCGACCAAATAGAGTGACACAGTGTAACTACAAGTACTTGTAACAACGTCATCTGTTGGGACAAGCTTGCACTACGTCATCTCCTTAGAAGTCGTGCTAGGCTCTAATATCACTCAGTCAGCGCCACTAGGTGTCCACACGTATGTATACGTATATAATATATATCATAATAATAATAACATCATAATCTTTTTTATAATGGGTGAAATTCTAAAAACATTTAAAAATATCTTATATATTTAATAACATGTCTATAAGAAAATAGAAGAAATGTGACTGAACCGGTTACACAGAATAGTAATAAAATATTAAAGAATAAATTTAACACACTGAAAGAAAAAAAATAACGAGAAAAGTTTAGAAACAAGGGCAAAGAATTAAAAAACCTACTACATGGAGAAACAGAAGAAAAGAAACAGAAATCTTCTCAAATAGATTGAACACAACATTTCAGTCAAACTGTCTTATAACGACTTACAAGTAGTTAAAAGAATAGAAGGGGAAAAATGCGGAAAACCACGTCTCGTAACGTTAGCTTCCGTAAACCTGGGCATAAATATTAAAATTTTAAAGCAAAAAATAAATATTAGTTCAATATAGAGACAGAAAATATGTTTTTCTCTCACGGCTTTCCCAATATATGATATACTGATAATACTATAAACACACATCTAATAGAAAGCTCTTTCCGTCACTAACATCGATAAACGAAAAACAAGAAAAACAGAAAATCGAGAAATTAAAGCGATCAATGAAAATGTAGTACATTTCTTAACAAATAAAAACAACTTAGCCTGTCCCTAGAAAAAAATTGATGCTAAAATTATATACAAGAACCACAATGAATCCAAACCCTCTGAAGAAAACAAACTTAGTTGATAATGATGTAAAATAAAATCTTCACAATACGGACACAATACAATGTTTAAGACCCATCTTCATTGAACGCCTTTTAGAACTACAAAAATATTTAAACAATATAAACTTTGATGTATTGGATGTAAGTAAACTGCCGATTGTGATTTAGAAAAATACAAATATTTTATACTATATTGCATTGGTCACAATGCGAGACATTATGGAGTATGTTTCATAATAAACAAGTCGCTGCAAAACAATATCCTTTTGACGTGACAACGTCTTAAATTAGGTTGCGGCTCGGACTCACATATGAAAAAGGTAACGTAACGATGTGTCAACTGTCACCGAACTATGATCGGTCCGCCGCGCGTATCACTTGACACATGTACAATGTTTTAGTAAACAACATATATTTTCTATAGTTAAAATTTGTGCAATTTATATTATAATTATTAATCATATCAATAAATATTCTACCGAGAAAAAGACGTTGTCACTTAAAATTTTCGCCCGTAAAACCCACTTTACAGGCAACCATTTTTTTTATCTTTTTCCACACTTTATTTCAATCATAGCCGGGTAAGCAGAAAAGGCGAACCACAGGAACCGAGACACTCCATTCTCCTCTTTCCGCCTTTCGAGGTATTGGGTGTAGAGTGGCGGGATTCAAAGCCGCGCTTTACCTAGTTGTCAAAGTGATGAATCTGGAAATAAAAATATTCTCTCCTCCCCGAGTGAGCATTGGACCCACAAACCGTTACGTTTACAACTCTTTCCAAAAACAATATAGAAAGCTACATAAATACATTGTAATCGACACAAATCAACCTGTTGAACAAGAAGGCTTCTCTGCAGTTAACTACATCAATTCAACTGAATTAATCGCGTATATAGTATATAATAATATAATTTTTTAAAAGATGCAGTTTTTGAATACTTTAAAAATGACGTAGTCGGTCAAGCTCACAGCGTTTCACATGCGGTCGTAGCAATATCACACCAACAGCTGCACGTACTACATCCCTCGCTGTAGTAAGTGACGCGAAGACGATGCAGTCATAAGACTAATTCGTAATACGACGGGCGCAACAAATATTACGCAAACTAAACATTGTGGAGTACAACTTGAAAGATGGTCATAAAAGACAGGAAACGCAGCGGTCACGACTTCCATTAAAGCGCACATTTCCTAATATTTAGGTTAAGATTTCCACTTTCCAAGCTTACTTTTTGCCATCACTGTGTGACCGTCGTCACCATCCCCACTTTATAGTATAATTTTATTTTGCAACACTAAAAAGAAAATATATAAATTTATGTAATTCGCTTATAAAACTTTGCTTTAGTTCCAAGTAATAATAACTATAAAAAATAGTGTAAAGATAAGAGTTCATTATGTTTAATATTTATTCTACATACATTCTATTAACATTAAATAGTTAATATTTATGATAAAAGCATATAGTACAAGTTAAAAAGGGTACGGACCAAGTGTCTGTAGTAAGTAATTATATGTCAAATGAAAGGAAAGCAGTAGGATTCTTTTGTCCTGCTCTACATGGGATATCCCAGGGTGAAGCTAAAAATATATATAAGTACCTCAATACCTATATTTAATATTGTTAATGAAAGAATATTGTCATAAAATGTAATATGAAATATGAACGAATATATGAAATATATGTTTGCAACACTTACCGCAGGTGCACGAGGCAGTAACGGCGGCGGATGGCGGCCGCGCTCGCCCTAGCGCTCCTCGCCGCGATGCTGGCGCCCGCCGGCACTGCTGGTGAGGCCAGGGCAGATGGAGAAGACGTAGTATTGAGACGCTCTCCTCTCTATTTTATCTCTCTTTGCAAATATTTTACTACAGTCAATAAGCTACGAAAGGAATTTTAATTGCCGTCGTGACACAAAGACGTAGCGTCTGCTTATAAACGCGACGGTTTGTGGATTCGATTTCCACTCGGGAATTGTAAGATAGATTTTTCATTTTCATTTTCTTCGCTATGAAAACTAGACAAATCGCGGCGTTGTGTTCCGCCACTCAACATACAATACATCGAAAAAAGGCAGGAAGTGGGGAACGGAGGGATACTAGGTTCCCACCGTTCCTGTGGTTCCCTCTGCCTACCCTTCTATATAAAGCGTGAATACATAATAATAACAATAATAACCTTTTATTGTCTTGCAAGAGCGGGCGCAGCGCTCGGCAGGCGAGGCGGCCGCTATAGATATCCACGATGTCGAAGATATTCCTGAAGTCCAACACACGGAGATGTCTCAAGCGGACATCGACGCCGCGGCCCAGGCCGAGGCGGAGGCGGCTGGGGTGCCCGCCTGGCGGGACCTGTGGTACTCTTCATTAGAAGCACTTCGACGTGAGCCTACGATCAACAATACTCAAGAAGACATACTAGTTCAGCTCGGAGGAGTAGCCTTCTTGCATTGTCCTGTCCGAAATCTTGGGGAAAGAGGCGTAAGTTCTTCTTCTTCTTCTCTTGAACTACGGCGTTTCCAGCGTACCAGTTGAGCACAATTCACTTCGCCAATGTCACGTTGAATAGAGAACACACAAAGGAGAATGTACGGTAAGGCATAAGTTTATATGACTTGTATATTTAATGTAATTGAAGTGTTTGGCAAATAGAAAGATATTTGTTTTAAATACTATTTTTTCTATAAAGCTTTAAATATTTAAATTTAAAAAAACTATCTAACGTTCTACCTAATCAGAAAATACGTGTTGGAACTAAAATCGTATTTTGTTTCATAACAATGGGAATCGAACACATAACAACTGTACGTACAGTCTCACGTACTGTGTCCCGCTGTGCCACGGGGGCATTGTATACTAGTCGTACCAGTTCGAGTCTTATAGTATACTATTCGCTCGCAGGTATCGTGGGTTCGACGTCGCGACTGGCACATAATTAGTTCAGGCGTCTTTATTTACACAAACGACGAACGATTTCAGGTAAGAATTAACATATAAGAAGCCTATAAATAAATTTGTCCAAAAATATATTGCTGTTCATAAGTTATTGTTTATAAAGTTTTACTTTTTATAATATATGAAAATTGATGCAATTATAATTAATTTATACACTGACCTTGACTAAATTATCATTATTTTTATAACTTTGTTTGAATCTCCCTGTAATATTGTATCATTTTTTTTTAATCTTTGCAATTCAATGTTTAAATAGTATAATATTCAACATAATATTCCTAAATTATATACAAGAAAAAAAAAATTAACTAACTAAATTAGCTAAATTCATCATTAAAATACAAAACCATGAACAGACAGACGCTGATGTACTAGCATACTTATGTAACTTTTGATACAGACGCTGTTAAAACATTTCAAAAATATTTCTGGCTTCTAATTTCAAGTTATTATTCTCATATACAGTGTATATAAAATCTAGTTCTCATAGAGAAATCTAAAATATTAGGTCATGGAGACTATATTTAGGTCAAGATTGAAGTCTATATGGATAGTTTTAATTTATTTTAGTATTGCAAATCTCGGGCTTAGAGTTTAGTAACTTGATCTAATATTATTATACGAGACAGTCCATTCATTATTATCTGCCCTATTTGAAAATAATTGTTTTTAAATTATCAGTTGGAAACCAAACGTCGTACTTTGTTTTTCAATACGGAGGACGTTTAGAACATGTATGTAGTGTGTATAGTTTAGTGGGTGCAAAAAAAAGAAAGAAAATATATAAATATTCTTGGTACGTACCCTTTTTAACTTATACTATATAGAACATATATTATAAGTTAAAAAGGGTACGTACCAAGTGTCTGTAGAGTCAATTATATTTTAGAAAAAGGGCATCTTCTTTCTTAAACTATGAATATGTTTTTAGAAAACGTGTAAATTTAATTTCAACTTAAAGGGATTCAAATACTTTATTTAACACGGCTTCCAAGAGGTGCAGGTTTAAATTGAATGTATACGTCTTTAAAAACAAGTTAGGCAGGTATTTAACTTTTTTCTTAGTAGAGATCAAACCTTTGTCCACAAAGTCCCGAAGACCCGATATTTGTATACCTCAAATTCCCGCAGGTGTTGCACAGTGAGGGATCCGATGACTGGATATTGCAGATAAAGTACGTGCAGAAGCGCGATAACGGCACCTACGAATGTCAGGTACACACTTGTCAAAGAGTTCTATTGCACTTGATAACTTTAATGTACATAGTTTAATAACAAACCGGTTGAAAAGAATATTTATTCATGCTGTTTCGTTACCCATTTTCAATCTAATTGGAGTTGCGTACTGTATGGAAATAGTTATGTTTCCAAAGTTGAAATTTTAATAAAAAAGTATAACATCATATTTTTTATTTAAAATCTGCTACGCTATCTATACATGGATGTATCGCAATTCCAGATCAAATTTGGTCAACACACAAACTTATCTTGCAGAAATAGCTCCAATAAGTAGTAATTACTACGTTTTGTAATTTATCGCATACGCCCTAAACTTATCAGGAGAGGCTTATAAAACTCAGTATCTATATTTTTTTATGTCTTCACGCTTTATCCCGCACATGGCAGGGTAGGCAAAGGGAACAGCAAGAACAATAGGAACTTAGTGTTAAGACACTCTGTTGCTCTGTCCCCGCTCTCTTCGTCCTTGTTTTCTGCCTTTTTGAGGCAATGCGTATTGAGTGGCGGAACTCAACGCCGCGCTTGCCTTGGTGCCCTAGCAAAGAAAATGGAAATAGAAAAATCAATCTTCCCCAAGTGGGAATCGAACCTTTAAACTGTCGCGTTTGCAGGTAGATGCTACGGCACTGCGCAACGACAGTCCTCAGTGTTAATATTTGAAAATGCTTAATTCCCCTGATAATACGATGACAACTCATATTTGTATTTCGGTGTACCTCAGGTGTCCACAGGTTCAGGCACGCTGTCCCGACTAGTGCACTTACACATCGTAGTGCCGGAGGCCTTCATACTGGGCGCAGACGAGTACCATGTAGACGCTGGATCTACTATCAACTTAGTTTGCATCATAGAAAAGGTAATTTAAATAAATAATAATATTTATTATCTATAATAGAGCCGAGCTACTACAACACCAGTAGCTCTCAAAGAATACCGTCGTGAAATAGCAGCACGTTAATGCTGCCCTTCTGATCGTTTCGATCTGTTATACTGTAAATTTCGTTTACGTTTTTAAAAAAAAAATTATTTTAATTAAAGTTCATTTATTAGAAATAGAAAGGACTTAGAAATCTTTAGGCAATTAGAAATAGAAAGGACTTAGAAATCTTTAGGCAACCTTTCTTTAAGAAATCGAAACAGAGACTGACTGAATAATAAAGAATAAGATACTCAGGACACATGATCTAGCTGACGCGATAGCGTCAGTTTTAGGGATAGGCAATTAATAATACAGGGTTCGCGTATAACACCTCCCCCCTTAAAGAAATAAACTTCTATCTTAGGAAGTTTATGTACTATAGGAAAAGAATAAAGAATTAAACATTGATTCTAAGTTTAGCAGGAGAGACTGGTTTAGGAGTAATGTCTGTCTGTTTATCAACTTTGTCCTTTGATGTGATAGCAATAGATGAATCAGAAGGAGATGCGTCTGGGTAAGAAAGGGTGCTGCCAGATTTATACAATTTTAAATAAAATCTAAACATAATATAACAAATAATAGTAATTATAATAAAAATAGTTAAAACTGAATAATGAGCCCCATATTTTATTATATATGGTTCATTTATTATTTTATCAAGATTCTTTTCGACAGATTTTATGATTTGATTGTAGTTAAGTTCAATATTTCCAGTATCTAAATTATGTAATTTAATATGTGGCACATTACTTATGCTTTCCTTAAGCTTATTTATATTACGACATTCATCATTTATCAAGTTAAAATTAGAAAAACTTGACACTGGTGAAGTAATATTTAAAATATTATTATATGCATACAATTTTGTGTTCTTACAATACGCCTTACAATATTTAGGTAAATTAAGTACACCGATGCCATGAATGTTTTCTTCTACCATCTTGGAGTTGATACAGTCTATGGACAGTTTAACTGAATGAGATTGTATAAAGATCCACTTGTTATTTGTTAGACTTTTCCAAACGTCTAAGTCACCTTTCAGGAATTCCGTTTTACACTGCACTGGCAAGTTTTTGATCACTTTTGACAATAATTCACTTTCACAAGACGGGTTGGCGTTTACCGACAAAACGTTCATAATATAGCATATATAATCATGAGAGTTCACGTTTCTGCATATTTCGAGAGAGTCGATACTTGTGTACTGCAATTTGTCCTTGGTAATAGCAATATATTTGCTATTGGGTAATACGATAGAGAATGAGTCTGGCTTATTAATGTCGTGAGGTACGGGAAATGGAATATTATGATACAAATAGAATTCTTGAGACGTAACTAACGGTATTTTTAATACAAAGACTACTTTAGAGTTTGAATAATAACAACTTAACTTAGATATATTAATAATAGAATGTATTGAACTTAAATCTAAACTTACACCTAGTTCAAGACTACTGGGTAAATGTCTATAGTTGTCAGCAAGCTCTTGAAATAATTGATTTGGTGTAATTACTGAAGGATGAAGAATGTTCATACTACAAAATAAAATAGCATTAATTAAATCGTCTAACTGAAAAGATAGAGTAAGAATGGAAGACTCTAAATTATTTAATATAGAATTAATTTCTGAAGTTAAAATTAGTTTGTTTGTAACAACTGAGACGTTTTTCATAGATGCAGAGAGCTTGTCAACAGCTTCAATTAAACTTTCTTCATTAATTTTCAATTTATGTAGAGAATACTTATAAGATGAAATTACAGATGATGTAACTAGAATATTTTCTTTCATTAATGAAGCTAGTTTTTTATTATTATTCTGTACAATGGCTATAGCATTATCATATTTAAGTGCATCGTTTTCATCCAAAGTGCCAAAAATGTGTTTTAATACAGTTCCTATTCCGCCAATCCATGCACCACGTTTCATTCTAGTATCAAGTAAATGGGAAATAGAAGAATATTGTTTAATTATATCCTGATATCGAGTAGTCAAAGGTTCGAGCATGTTATGACATTCTGAATTATTGACTGTCTCTGAAATTTGACAAAGATATCTAATGGTTCCCAAAACTGAGTTAATATTGTCGATACGTGATTTAATATTGGAAATATTTATTGGTATTATTACATTAAGATGTCCATTAATAATTTTTAGTTTTCCTAACAAGTCAAAATAGATTCCTGAGCTCGAAGGAATTGGTTGAATGTAGCTTGAGTTTGCTATTACGCTGTAACGACTGCACAGTGCAATACTGAAATAGAAAAGAAAATAATAAGCATTAAACTAAAAGTTGAAATAACAATATAAAGTATATAATAAGCTTAAGAGCTGGAAGGGCTATTCATTACGTTACTAGCTAGTTTAACCTCATCGTAATGATGTTTAACATGTCTCCTGTTGATCAATAAAGACAGTGTGTTGTTGCCATGAATCTTTACTATTTTATAGGGGCCTTTCCATATTGGAGATAACGCTTTTCTAAGTCTTAAATGATTTTTTAAATATACATATTGACCCGCTTTGTATTGTATTTTCCTAGATTCTTGATAACAATATGCTTTAGAAGTCTCCTTAGACTTCCTTATGTAGTCTAAAGCTTTCTCATGGGAAAATTTGAGCCTATGTTGTAACATTTTAACATAATCGGGATATGCCACATACGGTGCTTCGTCATAAATAGAATCAGGAATAAAAGCTTTATGACCGAAAATTAGTTCGTAAGGTGTATAATGTGTTGTGCAATGTACTGCAGTGTTATAAGCTAACATAGCAGTGAAAACATATCGAGGCCAGTTATCTTGATTTTCATTAACGTAGGATTTCAAATATTCTTTTAAAGTAGAATGAGACCTTTCTAAGGCGCCCTGGGTCTGAGGGTGATACGGTGTCGACCACAGTTGTTTTATTTTTAGGAATTCACACGTTTTCTTAAAAAGATCTGCGGTAAAATTAGTACCTTGATCAGTCAAAATCATTTTTGGAATACCGAACATGGAAATGAAATGTAAGAGACAATCACTTGTTTCCTCTGCAGAAACACCACGAAGTGGATACGCGGCACAATATTTTGTAAGATCATCCTGAAGTGTCATTATATATTTAAGTTTTGCCGTGCCAGATTCTGGCAAAGGACCCACAATATCGAGAGCTACCCTTTGAAAAGGAGCATTAGAGGATGTGGTAATTTGCATTGGTGCTCTATTAGTTTTCCTAAGAGCTTTATTTTCCTGACAGAGAGAACACGCCTTGACATAATTCTCTACATCCTGTCTCATACCTTTCCAATAATATTTTTCCTGGATTCGTTTAAGCATCCTAACTGAACCCAGATGGCCTGCGATTGGTAAATCATGATTATCACGCAGAATTTTCTTCACTTCACTAACTGCAGGATATATTATATTATTATGGTATATGTTTATCGTTATATTTGTATTGTGAAATATATAAGTAATCATATTATATATTTTAATAAACGAATTATTCTCAAAAGGATTCTTGAAGTCGGAAATAGCAATTTCAGATATATTAGGATAATTATGTAATATAAAGTTTTTTATTAGATTCAAAGTATGAAAGATCTCAGGGTAGGTGCATTCATCAAAGTGATGAACCTTCGTATAAATTAGGAAACAGTCTTTGTTATTAAACAATACTTTATTAAATGAATATAACTGTTTTTCACAATACATTATTTCGTTATAATTTTCTAAAGTATTCATTACTTCTTGTATATAAGCATTTGATTCGTCCAAATCAATAGAGCTTGGAATTAAAATAATTTTACAATTCGTTTTAAGTAATGATTCATTTTTCTCAATAATTTTAGTATCGTATTGTGTAGACTTATGAGCTATTTCCTTAATAAATTTTGAATACTCCGCGTTAAGTTTTGAAGTACTACTCTTTACTGAAGTACGTAGACTAGTAGGAGAGTTTAGTGTAATTTCATTGTTGTCACATGACTGTGGTAAATTTTCTTGTTGTGGAGTAGTGATAGGAGGATTTGAAGATTCCGGATTTGAAGACTTAAGAATTTCAGGAGTAAGACTTGGAACAGCAGTATTAGGAATAGAAGGATGTTCAACTAGTGAAGGTGGATTTTCCTGAGTAACAGCAGTTTCTATAGGAGGAATTAGTAAAGGATCAGTCTGTGGGGAAGGATCCAAAAATGGAATTTAGAGATCAGGAAAGTCGAGATTTAGATCATTACTCTGTGGATTAAGATTCATTTCTCCGACATTGGTAATTGAGTCAAAAGAATTAGCATTGCTGTCTGGATTAGGAGTGTTTTCAGGATAAATTGGATTAACGGGGTAACGAGAGAGTGCGTCTGCAACAGAATTTAATTTTCCCTTGCGATACGTTATTTCGTAGTCGAACTCTTCAAGTTTAAGACGCCACCTTTGAAGCTTGCTGCTGGGATCTTTGTGGTTAAATAACCATTTTAGAGGTCGGTGATCGGTAATAATTTCGAATTTCCTACCGTACAAATAAGGACGAAATGTTTTACAGCCGAAAATAATCGCTAAAAGTTCTTTTTCCGTTGTACTATAATTACTTTCGCTTTTGTTTAGTGTTCGTGAGGCGAAAGCAATAGGTTTGTCTTAGCCGATTTGGCCTTGTGATAGGACTGCCGCAATGGAATAATTTGATGCATCACATGACAATACGAATGGTATAGTAAAGTCTGGGTAACATAGTATAGGAGCTGTTGTTAGTTTATGTTTCAATGAGTCAAAAGCAAGTTGCTGTTCGTTTTCCCACTTAAAAGTAGTATCTTTCCGTAGCAGAGAAGTTAATGGTTTGGCAATTTTGGAAAAATCTGGAATGAAGCGTCGATAATATGACACGAGGCCTAGAAAAGACTTAATATCTTTAGGTGACGATGGTATCGGGAATTGCATTACCGCTTTGATTTTGTCTGGGTTAGGCTTTACCCCTTCCTCGGTAATAATATGTCCTAGATAACCTACTTCTCTTCTTAAGAATTCGCATTTATCTGGTTGAAGCTTAAGATTAAATTGTCTTAGTTTTTGAAAAACTAATTTTAAATGTTCTATCTGGGATTGTAAATCATGAGAATAAATAACTATGTCGTCTAAATAAACAAAGCATCGGATGCCTTGAAGTCCAGAAAGAGCAGTGTTCATTAGACGTTGGAATGTGGCTGGAGCGTTTTTAAGGCCAAAAGGCATACGAGTAAATTGATAATGACCTTGGGGAATGCTAAAAGCTGTTTTAGCTGCATCAGATGGGTTCATGGGAATTTGATGAAACCCTGATGCCAGGTCTAATGTGGAGAAGTATTTGCTGTTTCCCAGTTGGTCTAGAATTTCATTAATCTGTGGAATTGGATAAGTGTCACCTATAGTAATGTCGTTAAGTTTTCGGTAATCAATAACTACCCGCCACTTTTGTTCACCGGAAGCATCTATTTTTTTTGGGACTACCCAAATAGGAGAAGACCAAGGAGAGTTTGAAGGTTCAATTATACCCTGTTCGAGCATTGTCTCGGTTTGTTTTTGTACTTCAGCTTTGTGTACCTCGGGGAAACGATAAGATTTAGTATGAATTGGGATTTTTCTTCTGTGAATAATTATTAAAGTTACTACTTAATCGCTTAGGCTGCAAAGGCTTACTATTATACCTAGAGGTTGTGTCATTTCTTTTCAAAAGATTTTGATGTACGCGTTCTTCAGAAATAGCTATATTTATAGCATCATTTAAATTTTTAGGGGTTCTACACCTCACTAACATTGATATTCTTGGATGTAAGCCCATTGTAAAGTGGTGGAGAGCAAGATCTTCCATCGCCGCTACTCGGCCTGGGATTTCTTTTATCTTTGTCGAATTTAGAGATATTTCTGTCAGTAACTGAGACAAGCAAGTTTCAATTCGTAAAGAAAATTGACTAACATTCTCGTTTGACTCCTGTTTACATTCCTGCAATTTCGTAAGCAAGTGTGTATAGTGTTTCCTTTGACTGAATTGAGTCTTTAAAAATTCTTTTAATTGTTCCCATGAACTGAAATCTTTAATGGAGCATGTTGCTTCAGCTTTACCAGATAATTGGCTTAAAATAAATTTAAACAAAATTGGTTTTTGCCAGTCGGAAGCTAAATCGAAAGCATTATTACAATTAATAATAAATGAATTTAAAGTTTCCCTACACCCGTCATAGGGTTTTATGAATTTTAAAAGGATGCTTAGATCCATTTCCGGTATTGAGATATTTTTTTTTCCTTTTTGTTTTTTTTGTTCTAAAGAATTTAACGGTTTGTCGTCTTCAGATTCCGACGGTAATTCTACAGGATATGGAACTTGCAATGAGTCGCTTTTAATAATTTTGGGCACTTTGGATTCTGCCATTGTTATTAACAAGTAAAAACTATGATTAATATTACGTTATTAAAATTAAACAACTAAATTACATATATGTATGTATTAATATTTAAAATTAAAAGAAATGTCACAAAGAAATTGAATAAAAAATAATAATATTTTATTGCCCGTTTATATTTAGAATGGAATTTGTATCTAAAGCCAGACTCACATAATGCACAACGCCACGCTGGTCTTGATAAGCGCCATATCGGATTACTGCAGGTGCGATGCGAAGCCCAAACGTAGAAATAATCTCGAATTCTTGTGAACACAATACACTTTCACAAATTGTTAATAAAATTCACTTTTAACTTTTAGTTATTTATTGATTTATTTTAAAGTTCACGAAGACGTTCCAGGGATTTTTAAAATCCCTTTCCGCTGCCACCAAAAATGTTATACCGTAAATTTCGTTTACGTTTTTAAAAAAAAAAATATTTTAATTAAAGTTCATTTATTAGAAATAGAAAGGACTTAGAAATCTTTAGGCAATTAGAAATAGAAAGGACTTAGAAATCTTTAGGCAACCTTTCTTTAAGAAATCGAAACAGAGACTGATTGAATAATAAAGAATAAGATACTCAGGACACATGATCTAGCTGACGCGATAGCGTCAGTTTTAGGGATAGGCAATTAATAATACAGGGTTCGCGTATAACAGATCGAAGTAGTAATTCTCTCTTTTTCATCTAAGTATATAGAAATTAGTATAGAACATATAAATTTTACATGAACAAGGATAATAAGTACTAAAAGTAAAATAAACTGTTGTCGTCAAATTGTTATAATAAATAAATATTAATTAAAAAGCTAAAATGGACTAATGTCGCTGCGTCATTGCCATTTAAAACAAGCAAAATATGCAAAGTTAAGGTTTCATGGACACCTGACGTCTGGACACGACTGATAATTTATATGAATAAAGTGACACTTGACGCTAAGTTGTTATGAACTTAGCGATGTGGTGCTTTATCGGTGCGAATTATTCTTTATTTATTTATTAACTTTATTTGTTTAAGTTATTACATTATGAAGAATAAAAATTATAGTAATGCTACATCAAAAGTGGCTATATATACTTTATATATACAGCCACTTTTGATATAGCATTTGAACTGATTTAGCTGAAGGTGGAACGTTCTTTTTGGTCTTCTTCAATATAACATAGGTATTGCCATGACTTATTCCATACAGTGTGTAACCATTCCCAAACATATATACGAAGAGTAATCCCATCGCAGTCGCCAGTCCCGCCGCAGTACGTGTTCTGGTACCACAACGCCCGCATGATCAACTATGACGCGTCGCGCGGCGTGACCGTGGCGACGGCTCCGGGCGCGCGCACGCAGTCCGCGCTCGCCATCCGCGCGGCCGCGCCCGCGCACTCCGGCAACTACTCGTGCCGCGCCGCCAACACCGAGCCCGCGCACATATACGTCTACGTGTCGGAGGGCAGTGAGTACCACAGTCGTACTTTTGTTAACATATTTAATGATACAACTAAATGTTTCTTACATTAACTATATACTAGTCTATTTGTCAGTATTATTGTGAAATCTGTGAATGAAAAAAAAATTCCGACACTATTGCCAATTAATTATTAGTATTGTGTGAGGACCGTTGTGATGTAGAGGCGTAGCGCCTGTTTGTAAACGCGACGGTTTTGTGGGTCCGATTCTCACTCGAGAAAGATGAAAGTTTGTTCATTTCCATTTTTTTCGCTCTGGCAACTAGGCAAGCGCGGCGTTGAGTTCGACCACTTAACACGCAATGTCTTAAAAAGGTGCCTTAAAAGGTGGGACTGTTCCCCACTACAGTATCTTATATCTCTATACTAGGTTCTCACGGTTCCTGCGGTTCCCTCAGCCCACCCTGGTATGAGTTGGATAAAGCGTGAAGCTATGTGTGTATGTGTGTGTAAACTACTACATTTGTATTCATTTATTTATTTACCAGGCGACAAAATGGCGGCGACGTTAAGTCGAAATTCTGCAAGTGCTCGCCGCTGCTGCCTCGCGTTACTACTTACTACGTACATAGTGATGACGTCTCAAACACACAGAAGTGTACTAAACATTATATAAATAATCATTTTCCATTTTATTTCATGATTTTGTGTGATTTTAAGCGATTATAAACCAACTAGAAAATATTATTTATACGAAAAATATGTTTCAAGAGTTTACCGTAACATTTAGAATAAGAAAGTTTTATTTTAAACTCAACGGCCTTTTCATTGTAGGCTCTTTGTTTGAATATCCGTTATTAAATAATTTTTATTCGAATAACTAAAGCTTTAAGTAAATTATGAAGAAAAACATTTATTTTAACAAGTTTCTTAAATCTTTTCTCAAGTTACTTAAAATAATCTTAAATGTATTCCGTTGACTTAATTGAACACAAGAAAAAATGAAACAATATTTTTTTTCATAAAAGCCTTTAATACCTTTTTAAATATTATGAGTTGGTTTATAGTCGCCTATTGTGTACGTAACATATGATATGTCTACAATATGTACTTTAAGGATATTCTGTAAGGAATACTGATTTATTTTCAGTGCTCGTGGGGAAGTTATCGGGTTCATGATTATAAATTTAAAATAAATGTATTGAAATCTAATTATACGTAAAATCAAATGAAAGGTGCATCTAACTGAATGTTACTTAATAGAAAAGTTTAGTTTTATAATCATATCCCTTCTCCCTACTGTGTACTGAAAATATAAAATATTTTTGCTCAAAGCAAATAGGAAAATTGTTACTGTCATAACTTGTACAAAGTTTTTAAAATAATTATAGCTAATGTTAAGAGGGACGTACTTACTATTGACTTATTGATTACATTTCATTTTGTTGTGACGGCGCTGTACTTTGCTGATTTCGTAAATAATTGGTCGTTTTTCGTAGATAATTCAATATTTAAAAGAAAATTTCGAATTTTTTATATTTTTTACGAAACTTACTTTTTCACATTTAGTTTTGTAACTCCAAAAATCTTATCAAGACCCTCAAATTATATCTACTTATATATAAGTATCTATTTTCAAGTTCTTCCAAACAAGCTCTTGGCCGTTCGTCGTGAAATCGTTTTATGTAACTATATTTATAAATATGAATTAATTTAATCGTGAACCAGCAAACTACAGTGTCTCTAGGATATATTCGATATTACTGCGCACCTATAAACCTATGGAACAATAAAAGCTCAAATGTCAAAAAAAAATTCGTGTACATAAAGAGGTGACCGCGTGTCAGTCACCGCAGTTGCCGGACTGAGTTCTAATAATAAATACCATTTTTCCTTAGTAATAAAATAATTCTGTTTAAAACAATAGTTTTAATTTATTGAACTTTCCTTCTTTACCGCCAAGAGATTTAAAGAGTTTTTGCGTAGTTGATCTCCAATGCAAGTAAGACAAAGGTTCTGGTATTTGAAAGAGACGAGGAAAGAACAGATTGCAAGATTTTCGTGAATGGAAATTTATTAGAACAAGTGAATGAAGTAGTATACTTGGGAAGTATGTTAAGTAGAGATGGTAGATACGAAATGGATGTGGAAAGACGTGTTGCTGCCGGTAACAGAATGAACGGTGCCTTAGCTGCGTTGTTGAGACGGCAGAACGTCAGCGTCGCTGCACGTTTGGCCGTACACAATGCAGTTTTGGTTCCGACGCTGTTATATGGCAGTGAAACGTGGGTATTACAGAAGAAGAATGAAAGAAAGATGAATGCTGTGGAGATGCGATCTCTTCGAAGGATATGCGGAGTCAGCTTAGCTGACCGAATCCGCAACGAAGAGGTACACAGGATGGTAGGTACCAGCGAGGATGTCACAGTAAGAATGAAGAAGAACGTGCTCAGGTGGTTTGGGCACGTCGAAAGAATGAGTGACGAAAGAATGGTAAAAAAGATATACGATGGAAAAGTGTGTGGTAAGAGAGGTAAGGGGAGACCTCGGTTGACTTTCGAAAACACAGTATCGAAGATACTGGAGGGAGGTCACGTAAAAAGCATCAGGACTCCCCGGAGAGCATGCATGAAGAGGTTAATTTCAGTGGACGAGGCGAAAGAGGTATGCAGGGACCGCAGCGTTTGGCGCTCCGTTCTCTCTGACTACCCCGCTAGGGATAGAGCGTGAAGATATGTATGTATGTATGTATGATCTCCAATAAGTTATCGTTAAATTATTTTTAAGAAAAAAAATATATATTATTTTATTTTCGCAAAATCATTAATAACTTAAATGTTTTATATTTATTAATAAATAAAAAAATTAAGACAATTAACATAGGAATTCAAGTTTTCCCTATCGGTTACATAATCTACTGTTACATACTTGACAAGCTTGCTAGCGTGAGTAAAGTAGGCGTAAACATTAAGTGAGTTACTATTTTTAGGGCGCATTTTCATTGGTCGATAGGGCCCGCATTCGGGATGCGGGAGATTCCTATAATGCATGCGAGGTCGTTATTCCGAATGTGGATATCACCCGCACACGTTTAATCGACCCAGTTATCGACCAGTGGATTTCATTGGTTGTTAGCTCGCATGCGGGTACTCCGCGCATTCGGGCTAACTACCGACTTATCGACCAATGAAAATGCGCCCTTATTTCGATTACCTTAACGACTTTTGTTTGCTAAATATATATTATGTAGTTAGGAATCTCTCGTAATATAAGATAATTTTACATGACTGCAAAAGAATTACAATCGTGTTAAACGTGGTTGTCTTTTGAGGTTGTTATTCAAGCTGTTCGAGATATTGCTACCATTTCTTTAGGCTTTGAACTACGCCCAAATAGTTTTAGCTTCGTAGTTATCACTTTACCACCAGGCTAGGAACACGCTACGAACAAGAAGGATGCGGCAACAGCGGCCGTTGTTGACGTGGTAAAGGCTTTTCAACGCGTGTTACACCAAGGCCTTCTGCCCAAGGTTCGACGTGCAAGGATGACACTCCCCCTCTACCTAGAGTAATAAAGCATACCAAGACTTTCTATACGATAGAACCATTCGAATGTGGATGAATAACACTATTTCTGTCTGCCGCACCATCTTAACCAGTGTACCACAGCGTAGCACTTTTCCCCTAACCTATACGCTAAGTTCACTGACAACATCTCGGTGGGTTAGGAACTAAAGCTGGTGTTGTATGTTACGTATGCTCCTGACCAAGTCGATGAACAATACTACGCAGTTCAAAGACTTTACTCTCAACTTCCTGCCGAATTGGTTGATGAAGCGCAGGCTCTCACTCAACGTAAAGAAAACCCAGCCCATCTTATTCGAATGGCCTAAAGTGATCTAGCCCCTAATAATCCAGCGCACAGAGATTCAGTAGAAGATGTCTCCCACCTATTTGGACATAGTCATAGACTTGAAACTGTTGTAGAGCGCTTCTAGTTACCATGCCAGAAGAAAGGCCAAGGTCGCATTAAGCCTGTTGCGACCCATATTGCGGCCTTGTCTTCCGGTCCAGCCCCGCCTGACATTTTGGTGCCGAATCCTGGCAGTTGCAAGTAACGGCCGCAACGGCCCGTACTGGAAGGCATCTGCCCTAAAGTACACTTCTTTGTCCGAATACGCTCGAAAAATATAATCTGCATGCGTTATAACGCTATTTCTATAAAAAGTAAGTCTAACTACTTCTGTTTTCTAAGTACAATGTATACAAATAATGTGTATATATTAATAGTTGCGTAGATCTAAGGTAAGAGTAGTTTCTAGTCACATTACTGTTTACATCTAATTTCATAGGCCCATTGAAATTTCTGCGTAATAAAGGAGCTGTTGTAAGGCATTATGATACGGATAATGTTCTGCGCGTAGTCGGAGCCAGACTGAACATTGAAGTTGCCAGTTAAAAGTTTAAGGACTGTTTCAGTATATTGCCGTTAGACATTCAATTTGTTACACGTAATAGAAAATAATTTCGTATTGTTTTTTTTACATGCCTCTTCTACAAAACATCTCTATGGCTTTAACGGTCGTTATAGTAAAAACAAAACAAAAACTATATTGAACACTGTAGTAAAACTAATGAAATTTACATAAAAAATTATTTTCCTATTTCAATTGCAATTAAAACATGTTCATTTACTTTCTATTAAATTTTTTAATTTGTATATCAAATCAACAGTAAATACTTATAATGTAGTGAAGTATGAACGTACTTCAAAAAGGCTTCCACTGCACAATCACGATGCACAATCTCTGTCATAATAACTATATTGCTTCGCTGCGATGGAACGAGGATATCAAGTAACTTAATGAACGCTTCGCAGACAACGCTGTCCGCGCGCTGACCGCAGCCGTAATGGAACACACTTGCCTTCAATTACCTCATTATGTACTAGTGCTAGGTGTCGCCTACTACTTTGTATTTTGGAATAGTTTCTATATTCGCATTTCAAAATTTCAATTCTTACGTTTTTCTACATCGTGCAGTAACATTGTATGTACGTTGTTACAGACCAGTCAATTATTGGTATATGTACTGGTAAGTAAAAGCTTTATATACATATATTTTACCTTAAACTTCCACGTTTTTTCTAACATATCACAGTCGACATGAAGCTTCGTCATAAATCTTGTTCAACAATGCAACTCGAGTGGGGATTGATGCAGTGGCTATAAAATATCCACAAATATCCACCATGTAAAAAAAATTTTATTAAAACCAGAAGTAAAACATTTATAGATAACATAAGCAATTACGTCAATGCATATAAATAGATAAGAAGTTAAGAGATTTCCAACTGAAATATATAGGCAAGGTACAATGGTTTTCTAAATTTACAGCTCACGCGGTCTGTACCTGCTGTGTCCGGTAGTATAGCGGAAATAGCTCGTTTGTAACTTTCGGTGCTCGTAGTGAGAGAGAGATATTATTTTTTTCTATGTATCTGTTGTTCACCTTTTAAGCAAAAAGTACTAGAACGATTTTAATACTGAAATATAATAATGACAGCATTCAGATCATAACTTACTTAAAGATCCTAGCAGGATGTCTAATATGTATTATTTTAATATTAGGCCAAGGCCTCTTGTCCCAGTGCTCTTGTGATACTGGAACCACAAAGAAAATAATACAAGCTGTTCTATGCAGCTAAATTGAATTGACAATTGACTGATATTTTAAATAATTAGTAGTTATTTTAAAACGTTTTACTAATATTACTGTTACTTATAAACTACCTAGCGTGTAAACTACAAAGCGGGTAAATCTAAATTTATGTTTAAACAGATGTTACATATGTCGTCAACCTGTTATTTAGGGACATTTTCGTAAAAGCTGCTTTATAATTTAGCCTTTCAAGTTCAATTGACGTCATAATACATATAAATGTGTCAATTGTAGGCTTTAGTCTATGTATTATCGTATAAAAATTTGTTCTATTTATATATATTTTTAGTTTTTTTAAGCGGTGTAAATAATATATTTATTAAATGTACTACTTATTATTAAGAATTGACTTTTCTGTTATTCTACTGTATATGAAATATAACATAAGGTAAAAAGATACGAAAATTCGAATACGTTGTGTAATTTAAAATTGAGATTATACCGTTTGACATTTCTCCCTAATTAATCGAAGTACTGATGGTGTTGAGTATGTCAAGATATCAGACAGACCGAAAAGAAGTTATTTGAAGGTATGTTTTGATAAATGTTCACCAAAAAAAATACCATATTTTTTTCAATCCACGTATTTCATACATACATTATTTATAGTAAATTGAAAAATTTATTATATCGTAAAAATAAATTTCATAACTTTATTTTATAGATAAAATGAACAAAAAACAAACAACTTACAAATAACTCTAACATACATCAAGCATGTAGTCTCGAGTGTTTTGGTTTATATTTATAATCTGCGCGTCTGACATTAACGTTGAAGGTAGTCTGCGAGTTTTGGGCGGCAGAGATGCTTTTAAAGACGAATTCCCTTTCGCTGTTCGCTTCGAGGTTCTGAACGTCGAAGAAAACTATGAACGATACTGTTCAGGCGCTGCCATCACTTCCATTTGGATTTTGACAGCTGGTCATTGCTACAGTGAAGAATATTATGAAAGTAAAAAGAAACAGTTTGTGAGATATAACAGTTATTTTCCTACACATAAAGGACAACTATCTGCACTTCTCGAGTTTCACGTCCATCCTGGTTATTATGATAAAGACACTCATAATGATGTAGGATTATTTCGTTGTGAAAAAATATCACTTCTCTCATACGCAAAAATCAGCGCTGTCTCTTACAAGTCATTCGTCGGTCGCGAAGCATTAATTCTTGGCTTTGGTGGTACAAACGCTTCCGAATTTGACAAACCTCTGCAAGTTCTAAAAGGTATGATTTACATTTGTGCCAAGGGTGAGAGATCTAAGTACAAGATGTGCGTAGCTTCATCTTGTGGAGTAATATCGACTATCTGTTCTGGAGACTTCATTAACCAGTGGACCAGTCTTGCTTTCATATTCTGTCGTAGGTGTAAAGCACAGCTGATTGAGAGATAAGCTGATACCTGCGATGAAGATACAACATTTTTGGTGCGTACACCCGGCAAAGCAGCGAGCATAGTCGAAATGGTTAGTCCTTATATAAATTGGATACAGAAAATTACTTCAAGGAAGGGAAATACTAAGAAAAGAAATATAGTATTTTAAGTTCCTTTTAAATAATTAAAAGCTGATGTTACGGAATAGAAAGACGTTTCGAAGTGACGATATAGGCGTGACAAATAATAAGATAGTTTAGTCACAAACCAAGCGATGAAGAAGTATGGCGCCTCTGATGTAATATATTTTTTTGTTTTCTGTCTTTCTTAGAAGTAGATAATGGATCTGAAATAGAATTATAATATATGAAATCTGTTCTAGGATTATTTACAAAATTATTTAAAACATCGTAATTTTAACGCATACCTAACTAATGTACACAATCATTGATGGATATTATATTATACATATAAATATAATTGATAATTGCGGAGAATTCATGTTATTTTAATATGAATAACATGAGTAGATACAACGTTCTTTCTTCAGTCATATTTAACACTCAACTCTTGTAACTTTACCAGATTCACTTAAGTCTAGTACTTTAAATGTATTACATTTTTGTACCTTCGATGACAACAAATAGAGAGAAATAAACACTTGTATCCTGCGTGTGTGTGAGTGAGTATGAAGCAATATCATTTTATCGCTGCATACTTCATTCGAACCAAATCGATTACAATTTTATTAACCTACACTAGTTGTTTCCCACAACTGTATTTGCCTTTCTTATTCTGTGTACTACTCGGTATAGTTAATATCCCAAGTGTCTCTGTTGTAAATGCGCGGAGGACGCGTCACTGACTTACTAATGTCACTGACTTAGTATCACTCAAAAATAGTCGAATATTACTTAACAATACTTATTAAAACTGACACTTGGAGATTGTTAGAAATATAAAGTATACAAATATCACTTCACATTAGTTTAAACATTTTATTAGTGTTCGAAAGAGTACTTGAGTTTCAGAACATTTGGTCCAGATAATTTCTACATCCACAGTACTGGGCTTCTTACCGCTGCTTTATTATATCCGTTTAATTATAGTTTACTATTAAAATCTCGAATACAAATTCAAATAATTTTATTTTATATAAGAGTCATTTTTTGAATGTCAAAAATATTACCACCAAAGTTAATACCTCAGATTTAAAAAGAACGCGCAAGAAACTCCGGAAGACTTATTTATATAGGTTGTTAGAATGTAACAACAACTACAAGTGTAGTGTTCCCAATACGTTAGCTTGAGCAGGTACAACATGGACGTCTAAGGTCACTTTTGTTTTGAACTAATAAGGTATGATGTAAGTCTGTATAAACGTCAATAGCTTAAGTCTTATTATTTTTATTAATAACGTGTTGTGATGGTTTGTAGACTTATTGGAGCACATTTTTATGCTCGGCAAATGAAAAATATTTTATTAAACGTTTTATAAGAATAAATATAGAATTGTATTTATATTTCATATAAATATATGAACGGTGTCACAGTGACACAGTCTGTGACCGATAGCGCCGACAGTTGTTGATTGATTTTATTAGAAGAGTTAAATTATTTTCATGTCTCGCTCTGTTATTTGTAATTGTTTATATAATATGTTTATAAACGCAATTTTAAGTATCGCCATTCAACTTGCCTTGATCGTGTTTTGAAAACATACTATGGTATACTTGTAGCTTCGTCTGCTTGAACTACGTACATGAATAATTATTAATCTTGTTTTATTAGACAACTACAGTTTTAGCCCTTTGAATAAAACGATATACGCTATATGCTTGTAGCGTTTCTATAGATAAACTAAACTTTACTTGTTATATAGAAAATCAATTAAATAAAAAAATATGTACTTTTATTTAATTATTAAGATGGCATCTTTTTACATTTATTAAAGAGTCGTATCTCAGTTACAATTTTTTTATGTTATGGAGATGAGTTTAACCTTTGTTTTTTAAATTCAATAAGGATGTCTGTTAACACGTAGTACAAATTGACGTACAAAATATGTTCTGTTGCATTCAATTTAATTTTTTTAATTGTTTGTATTGCTTCACTCTAAATCCCGCATAAAGCAGGATAGACAGAGGGAATCTATTGCTAAGATGCTTCGATGATAATGTGAGTCAAGAGCAAGTAGTTTTTGACCCATACTTGTAATAAGTTAGGTGAATGTAATAATATCTATTTCTCATTTTGTAAGCTTTTGCGATATTTAGCTTTTATTGTAAGCTCATTTTATCATATTTTATTTGTAAGCTTGAAAAATATTTACGTTATGTTCGATTCGATCTTATTTAAATAACTAGGAAACATACTTATTTTTAATATTTTCGTTTCCTTTAAAACGTTGTATATACAAGTACAAACAACTTTACACTTTTAACTTTAACTTTACACTTCAGCTTGTGACTCTGTTCGCTTGGTTTATATATAGGTACTGCAATAATATGCTGCATCTATATAAAACCGCATTGAATTCTTACATTTCTTGCTTAATGTTAAAGCGATAATGATATAATCTAAAATTATATATGAAATAACTTTGCCATGTATTGTGTTAAAATTTCATTGCAAGTCTCGCGCTGTATCCCACGTGTAAGAGTCTAGGCGAATGGAATCAATTTATAAGATGCGGCTTATAATATATATAAAGCTTTCTAAAGGTTATATTCTGTTTAGTATGTATGTATGTATGTACATATATTTCTAAATCTAAAGTTCATAATGCACTTACCACTCGCTAACTCCCTCTAGCAAGCAAATTATTTGCAAACACGATGTTAGAACAACGGTGAAGTTCTACTTCGCTTAATCTTCTAATAAAATCAAAACTGAGGTACACTGGAGTTACTAAGTAAATATTTGAAGAGGTTGTAGGAATAGTTGCCGCAAATACCAGTAGGAAATTATAACAATTTTCAAATTTACTTAAAGAAAATATATAAAAATTTGAACGCAGCGAACCCGCGCCCTCCTGCGAACCGAGCAGGCGCTCTCACCACTGAGCCATGCGTTCTACATCACGCCGCGTTGAAATTCTTATATGCTTTTTTATACAACTTATATCGTTGTTCGCATCTCCGTAGGGAGATTTTTACAAATTTCCGCTACCCAAAGACCATTACAAAGAACAATCGTTTGGCGAGAGAGAATGCTATTTTTATTAAATATTTTTATGATTTTTAAAGTGTTAATCCACACTGAGGTTAGAAAAAAAGTTTTTATAAATTTTTATATATTTTCTTCAAGTATTTTTTCTATCCTCAGTGTGGATTAACACTTTAAGAATCATAAAAAAGTTTTCAAATTTTTTTCTTACTTTCATTTATTGACTGAGTTTTACTCCAATACCACCTACCGTATCTTCAAATCGGTCAAAATAGAGTAAATTAACTCTTAATTTTAGTTACAAGAATTACAACTACGTAAATAAGGTAAAAAAATATAAGTGACTTAATCAGAACCCCCTTTAAGTAATTTAACTGCATTAATAGTACTTAATATATGCAATGGTCTGTCGAAATAATAAATCGTAAGCGGAGTGGCGTGGAGTACACTTTATGTACACATGCTTTGATTTTACGATGTTGCACTTTTATGATCTAAGAAATATATTACGTCACGAGTTCTGGCATTCAAGAGTAGTTGAGCGTTTAAGACTTGAAAAATACTTAGTTATTCACATTTATAGAATGTACGTAGTGTCTGTTAAGACGGCTTCGAAGTAAAGTGAACTATATTAATTGAAAATACAATATTAATGCTTTACAATACGTAAGTAAAGAATCGGTGAATCATAGCTTTTTTGTTGAAATTAAAATAAAGAAATAATATTCCCCTTACTCTATTTTTGTTTCTCACACAATCCACGAACTATCCCGTTAGCTACTGAGTGACGAACAAGTACTTGTGGATGCCGACAATGTCGCTGCGGACGAACTTTCCAAAAGTTCCCAGCTTTTGGGCGTGTTCAGAGTAATGCTACTGTCATTTAACTTTTAGAACTTTTAATATGAAGCAATCATTGCCTGACTGCAAGTTTGTATGAAAGTTTAAATTTAAGGAAATTGTATGTCTCTTATATTTTTTGTAATTCGAAAAAATATGTTCTAGCCAGGATTAAATTAGCATTATTAATAACAATTTTTTGTATATATTTTAACGATAATTAAGCATAGAAAACTTTTACTATACGAGAGAGGAAGATCATATATTTTTTTAAATTTATTTAATATAAACAAGTCACCATTTATAGAAAAGCTGGAAATGGAGTATAAGGCACTCTATACTTCCTCTACTTCACCGGCAACATGCAGAGTACATCGTCAAGCTTAAAGAACATATAACAATAACAGAGTACTTTAAACCGTCATGTTCAATTAGAAAGATAAATCGACGATAGAACAACAACGAGTATTATAGCAGAAACGGGAGTACTCATATTATATATATATATATATATATATATATATATATATATATATATATATATATATATATATATATATATATATATATATATATATATATATATATATATATATATATATATATATATATATATATATATATATATATATATATATATATATATATATATATATATATATATATATATATATATATATATATATATATATATATATATATATATATATATATATATATATATATATATATATATATATATATATATATATATATATATATATATATATATATATATATATATATATATATATATATATATATATATATATATATATATATATATATATATATATATATATATATATATATATATATATATATATATATATATATATATATATATATATATATATATATATATATATATATATATATATATATATATATATATATATATATATATATATATATATATATATATATATATATGTAAACTGAAAGGAAATTCAATTATACAGTTTAAAAATACATTGACCCATATATCAATTCTTAATTGCCTTTTTTTTTTCATTTTTATTTATGTCATGTCTTTACAAAAGGTAAAATATAAGCACACAGTATCTAAACACCAAATGTTCTATAAGTCTTGTGACGAATAAGTATTGGCATCAAACATGTCACATGATATTTACGACCTGTTCGTCAAACCGAGCATGTTCAGAATGTAGGGTTTCGTGAACACAACGACGAAGTTTCGCTTGAGCGACCTCTTTGTAACGACGGTCAGGACTGTTTGGGATATGCTCCTCATGCGATTAGATACCGGCTTAAGTAAATGCTTGGAGTTTTTGCTTCCAATGTACTGGAAATAAAAGGGCGAAAGAAAGAAATATTATTTCAACGGTATACTCTAGTCAGTAAGAATATACAACACATGTTAACTGTAAAATTTTAAAACTTATTTTCACACCATAGTTTACGCGTCTTTATTGCTATTATTATTGTTTTACATACACTATGACACACGGTTCATACCTCTTGCTTACTTGTGTAGTCCAAGTATTTGATTATATTATTTATTATAAATTACTTTATATAGTTACACAGCCATCACAACACTCTTGACCCTCGTCTAACATTCTCTACATACCTCACTGTGGTACGCGGAACCTTCTCTCGAGGGATCAAAGACCTGTCACTATCTAGTGTTTCATTATAGGTTTTCTGCATTACTCGCAACTAAAGTGATGCTTAAAATAAAATATAGAACATAATAAAATATGTAGCGATTAACAAAGAGCAAATAACTCTTGCTAAGCGATTTTTCTTAGTCGTAGTCGTAGTCATAGTCTTAGCCTAGCAGAAGTTTGTAAAAACCATCCTACAGTGATCTTATTAACATAAATAAGTTACAACAAGCGTATAAGAATTTCAACGAAGCTTGATGAGAAAATATGACTCAGTAGTATAGCTTGGACGATTTTACCTAAATCAAGTTATAGTTTCAAAATATTACAATACATAGAGATATATAGAGATCAAAATATATCTAATGTAAAATATATGTAACATGTATGTATGTATGTACGTCTGTATAAAGATATATATGCAGTCACCGTTATTATTCACATTGTTCACACACGATATCATAACCAGCTTCCCGCCATCACCTGTCACGTGTTAACTGACCAGATATTGTATTTTGTTATTCGAATCAACATAGTAATATTATTGATATGACGATGATATAACATAAACGTAACCTAAATACATAACACAATATCGCATATTAAATCGAAATCAGATTTGTTACACAGTTACGTATACGATACACACGTTCCTCATTTTCCCCGGCAACACCTAGTGTGAGTCATACTTTAATATTTAATTTATTTAATATTTAAACCTATCTACGTCTGGCGTTCGGACTGTCGTGGCGCAAAGGCGCAACGTCTGCCTGTAACGCGACGGTTTCTGGGTTCGATCCCCAGTCGGGGAAGATGGATTTTTCTGTTTCCATTTTCTTCGCTCTGGCAAACTAGGTAAAGCGCGGCGTTGAGTTCCGTCAATCAACACGCAATGCCTCGAAAAAGGCGGAAAGCGGGGACGGAGAAAGCAGAGACGGAGAAGCAACAGAGTGTCTTAACATAAGCAACGGAGTGTCTTAGTACTAGATTCCCACAGTTCCTGCAGTTCCCTCTGCCTACTCTGCCATGTGCGGGATAAAGCGTGAAGCTAAAAAAAAATCTACGTCTCAAGACGACCAATCATTGCTAACAAATTAAAATATAAATACGAACATATCATTTCGAGAATCATATAGCAAAATAGTTTAAAGTATCACATGTGAATGTATATAGCGGGCAGGGCGGGCGGCGGTAGCAAGGGCGGGCGGCGCTCGGAGGTGTCGGATGCTAATATTTGGCAAAGATTTTGTGGATTGTATTTTCATGTCAGTCACTCAGTATTGCATAGTAATTTCGTTTACCGCTTAATATTTATTTTGACTATTTTTTAAAATACTTTACCTCAGATTGTCTATATGAAAGCTCTGGTAAAAGAAAAGAAGAACGAGTTTTTAATTTTATATTATATTGAGTCAACTAATAGCGTATCGTCTATTGACATTACCAGCACCGGCTACTGTTCACTCGCGCTGTAATGATTACTAGGAGCTCAGTTTGAATTTATTACTTATTACGGAGAACTGTAAATAAGCTGTTTAAGCTCACAATATACGAGCGGTGTTAGCTGGCTGGTGTTAGGTTGACTTTGTACACCTTATTTAGCGGTCAAATAGGTACTATGAATTTAGTTCTAAAACAACTTGATTTTATGCATATAAACTCACGTAATTGAATCCATAAGAATGTATGCTTAAAAAGATCTACAAAATAATATTTTTAACAGAAAAATTAAACAAGTCTTATTTACAAACGTCATTAAACGTAAAAGTTTGAAAAAAATGGAATCTAACAAATTATTATTTATGACGTAAAGTGACTGGAACTCACTATCAGTGCGACAGATCTGTGTCCGATATAGAAATGTCGCTCACTTAAGCTTGGTTGGTGGAAGAGTGGTGTTGATTTCTGTAACTAAACACGTAATAATTCGAACTCGGGCGGAAATTGAAGAAAACACGTTTTTAAAACTATATTCATTCAATCTTTGGTAAATACAGGGTCAAGATGGAAAAGGGACCAATTGGTTTATTATAATAGGATTCATCTTATGTGTATGACAGAGATCAGATGAACTGTTATGGTGCTCCCACATTGCCGTTAGAAATTGTTTAGTAACGTTAGTAAACATTTGTTGCCTAACATTAAATAACAAATGTTAAAAAATGTTTCCATGTTAGAAAATGTTTAGTAACGTTATTGTTATACTTGGTTATAGATTATTAGTGCAGGAGCACTTATAACATGTAACAGTTTCTAACAAAATGTAACAATTGACAACATTTGTGAGTAAATGTTATTATGTTACAAAATGTTTACAAACATTTTCTAACGGCGATGTGGGAGCACCATTAAGTAAAAAAATAGGTGCACGCTGTTGCCAACATAGAGCAGGGTAGTCAGATGGGATGTAAGAAATTACACGTTACGCGTAATTTTGAGTGATTGCGTGTTAGGTGGTGGAACTCATCGCTGTCCTTGCCTAGTTGTAAGAACGAAAAAAAAGGATATAAATTAGTCCATCCGCCTCTGCGCCTCCTCTGCTGACGTAAAACAAATCTTATTTCTAATTTCCTTATATAATAATAACCTCTCAAATGACGCATTTAAAGCTATGATTTACTTAACTTCACAACCACGAATGGTTGCTCAACAGTATCAAAGTAATCGCATGAACTTCTTGCATGGTTTAAATTAAGTAGTCGTGGAAGTTAGAATTACACTCGCGTCGCCGCAATACAAGTATAATTATAACTCGTAGATTTGAATTGCCACGCTTT